>BHFT01038584.1:0-23387 GCA_004320025.1 Laticauda laticaudata
TCACTGCTATTATCACTCGAATATCAGTAGAACGCTTCTATTACTTGGATTGAGGACGCAGAAGGAGAAAAATATATATTATGTGTAGGAAGATTTTAGAAGCCCACCCGGAGAAATAAATCAGCCGACTTCATGTTCTTAGCGTCTAGAATAAGAGCCTTTGAGTAATTTAAATTGGCAAGTTATTTATAAATTCAAAACGAATATATAATGAGTTGAAAATTAGCACCAAAATTTGAAGAAATATTATGAACAACCATTTTTCGATACACAACAGGCCAAATATGATAGTAAATGGAGACATCAGTACCGCCCAAATAAAACTAAACGGAAATAGGGAGTCCGACGAGGTGCCCCGCGTCTCGCCCTTGCTCTTCCATATTCTCATTCGTAAACACTATAAATAAGAATATAGAACAGAATTCAAGAATAAAAGGATCTAAAGGTTAAAAATCAGAAGAATACCACAAGTTGCAAGCATTTGCTGACAGAGTATGGTTTTTTATAATTGAGGTAAACCCAATTTGGAAGAGGGACAGAAAATTGATAATGAATTAGAGATCACATTTGGCAGCGGTGAGCAGAACTCAAATGAGAAAGAAAACAAAACTAATAGACTGAAAAGAATATTAAGCGGCCAAAGACAGAAAAGAAAGTTAAGAAGAAATGTGTTAAGTGACGGATGATACGAAAGTGGACGTAAAAGCAAGAGTTAATATATTATCGGCGAATAGGTGGTTGGCAGCGACATTATCGGTGTAAAGGCATCTTGGTAAAGGATACAATACCGAAGTGATGAGATATATGTTGTGTCTGGGCAGGTACAGAAGGCGATTTAGAATATGGGGCAGACTGCCGCTCTCCTGATGCAGGATGTGCTACCATCAATAATGAATATTCTCCCAAAATTCTTATGTGATGTGTTTACGGATGATTCCAAATTAAATTATACAAAACATTTTGAAGAACTTAACTATAAATTCGTGATGCTTAATTGGCATATTTGGCAGACAGGTGAGAAAACCGTAAGTAAATTTCAATGCACGGACAGTATGAGGACAGGGGGGAAAGGGTTGGCACTCTCAAATTTTGGGAATTGGATTATATCGAGCTCGCGCACTTAGTATGGTTAAAGGATTGTGATTTAATGAGGAATTTTATTCTGAAGGCTGATTTACAAGGGGTGGCACGCCTTGTTCTACTGGCATGTAGAAAGTATAATCAGAAGAATTTTCCACAGGACCAGATTAGAGATCATTATTAATTAAATTGGAAAAGATACGCAAAAATATAGCTTATAAAATACCGATCTGCGCTATCGAAATGGAGGCGTGATCACCCCAAACAAGTTGGATATTCATCCTGTAATGATTTAAATACAAGAATTTATTTGGGATATACAGATGAAATATGAAATCAGCGTCAAGAACTCCAGAGCGGGGATTGAAAATAGATCAGTGGGACTATACCCTACAAATTACGATAGTAGATATAGTATAGCAGGATAGGCAAGACATCTTGGAAATTAGCAATAAATGAGCCCCAACGAACTAGAATTGTGAAGAGATTTTATTGGGACCTAGGAAAAAAGAATATAATTAAATTTTACTAATGTGTTAGTAATTAGAATAGACAATTGAGAAGACCGAGACCACTGAGAAAAGGAAGACCTATGCAGTGTTCACCAGGCGCTGGACGCAGAACGTAACATCACCCTAAATAAAATGGAAAGTCCGGGGAAGGAAATAAATAAGGATTAGCAATAATTGGCGCAAAATACTAGAGGAAAGACGCATATAACATTGGTTTTTATAGATGGCATGCTTCCTGCCTTGTGAGATTGTGCAAAACTGGGTGCCACTAAAACCGTGAGTCCCAAATGCTTGGAGGAATCGTAAACAGAAAGAGGGGCACCTTTTTTTGCGGACATGTGATGTGTCACTTTATAGGGAGACAAGTCCCAGAAAAATGAACTGGGAGAGAAGAATTTTAGAAATGGGCTGAGAAGATAGTCACAAAGAGAACAGATCGAGAGTAGTCAAACCAGAGTTCCTTATTCTTTAAGGAAGTTTTGGAGTAGCAAATATAAAAAAAACATAAACCAAATACACATGACAAGTACATAAGTATTTCGGAACAAGCAGACGAGAGTTGCATTATTGCTCGAATGTTGGATAGCATCGCATTCGACATACGCTACTAACTAGGAGAATGATCTACATATCCAAAAGAGTTTTAATTGGCACAGATTACGCGACAGAAATAATGGATAGAGTTTAGCTTAAAAGACACAAAGAAACTTCGAATGATATTACAATAGCTTTGGAATTAGTGGTATACAGATGGTTAAAAAACAGAATAAATTTGGTATCATAGGAAGTAGTTAGCCGGCAATGAGAATATCGAGGATTTAATATAGAGTGGATGTAGCAAATTTGTGTAAACGAGAAAGTGTGGAAGCACGATATACGTAAAAGATTTAAGGGGAAGAAAAGATCTCACAAACCCTGTCGAAAATAAGAACTGTTTGTAAGATGTTTTCTGCTTTTCTGTTGTACCGTTCTTCTCCCCCTTTTTTACTTTCTTTTTTCTTCTTCATATATGGTATGTGATGTTGTGTTTTAAAATTGGGTAAAATTATAGAAATATCTGGTTTTTAAAAAAGAAGCAAAAACAGATGGCACACTATATTATAGTAAGTTCTGTAAACATGTTTGCTGAAAATAAAGATGGTTTTGATTTCTTCTTACCTGACGAAGTTTTCTGCTCTTCGTGGAAGTTGGGAATAACAAAAGAATCTCCCCCATCCTTGTGCATCAGCAGACTCCAAGTTTCACCGTGCTGGGAGCTGCATGAGGAAGGGGGCAGGCAGTCACAAGGGGAGTAAACTGAAGGCGCGTCCTGTTGTCCGTCTTTTGGGAGGGGAGGCAGGCCATTTTGTCCTCATCTCCAGAGTTGCTCAGCATCAGCCAAGCTGATCAAGTTTACAATATGGCTCGCCTTTTGGGCTCTGGCTTGGTGTGGCAGCAACAGAGGCCTGGCTGTTTCCCTCAAATGCCACCTTGTGTCTCCGGGTTGATGTTGTCCATAGTGGGCTGGGGTCTTTGCAGCCGTCACCCCAGTGGCCCCCAGAAGAGAGAGTTCACGTCCGACACGGAACAGAGCCTTCACCTCGGGTCCCCTTGCAGAACGGGGCAACCTTACCTCCGTGCTCTTCTCACCAGGAGTCCTGGCTTGGCTGAGGGTCGTCAGGCTGTAAAATGCAGTATTGGATCCACGTGTGGGGAGACCCTGTGACTGACAGGAAATATGCCCCCCATATTATTACAGGGGATGCTTTGGGGGCACAGAGGAGTGAAAGGGAGGGGGGGGTCATAGATAACACTGAAGTTCCTTTTTTCACCAAGAAAAAATATATTCATTTTGAGATTCTTATTAAAATATGAATCTTATTTTAATATTTTTAAAAGGTGGAATATTTAACAAATCATGTTATTAATTCACGAGAAGAAAGGATCTGATACTATGATTCAGCCCTCTTGCTAGTTCCCCAGTTCCTTGAAATCCCCAAGCCTATTCCCACAACCATATTTTGAAGGACTTCTGGAAGGACATCAAGGGTGNAAGGGTGGCTACCACAGCGGAAAAGGCCGGCCTCCTGGGTCCCACTCCAGGTGAGTCCTTCAGAGCCAAGACCCACAACCAGGCCTGAGGAGAGGGGGGTTCAGCTGGTACATTGTTCTGGCGCCCATGGAGCTCGAAGGGGGCCCATTTGTGACCCAGGATTTTGGAAAGGAGCCAAACACGAGACAGGCCGAAACCGCCTAGGGCAGCCTTTGCCTGTGAAAATCAGGGGAAGGAGAGGCAGGTGCCCTGGCCGAGCATGATGGGGCCTCTTTCTCCAGGCACAGCCCCCCACATGCCTCATCTTGAAGGCTGCTAGTCCCACCCTCAATTCCAGGCAGGAGACCTCATACCATCCCAGTCCAACAGGTCTCCAGTCCATTTTGGAAACTTCCAGTGATGGAGCACTTCACAATTCTAGGATTCCACTGATTGATTGTTACTCGCTGTTGGAAAATTTCTCCTGGCTTGGATCTCTCTTTTACACGCTTTCACCCGTTACTTCTTGTCCTGCTGCCTGGGGCTTTGGAGAAGACCTCAATCCCTTCTTCTCTGGGAAAGTCCCTCAAGTGCTGGAAGACAATTGTCATCACACACACACACAAACACCCCCCCCCCCCCAATTCTTCTATTCCATAGGCTGGGAATTGAACCTTCATCATCTCTGTTTTATTTTATTTTATTTATTTTTTGATTTGTCAATGGCTTGCAAGGTAATAAGTATATACATAGTTATGAATGCATGAAATGGGTACATCTAAGAAAAAGAAACAATAGGACAGAGATGGTCGGCACATTGGTGCGCTTATGCACGCTCCCGAAAGACCCCTCAGGAAAGGGGTGAGGACAACAGAAGACAGTCTAAAGTTTTTGGGGTTTGGGGAAGAAACCACAGAGTCAGGTCGAGGATTCCACACATTGACCCCTCTGTGGCTGAAGTCCTATTTCCTGCAGTCAAGTTCGGCGCCATGAACCTTGAGTTTGGGTCTCTTGTGTGCTCTTGCCTTCTTCTGGTTGAAGCTGAAGTACTGATTGACAGGTGGGACATTGCAATGTATGATTTCTACACTCTGCTCAGATCAGACCGGAGACAGCGTAATTCTAGGCTTTCCAGGAGTAGCATTTCGAGTCTGGGGCCATCGGGTCTTCTGCACGGAGGAGAGGAGAGGAGAACTCTTCTTGTCAAATATTTCTCGACTTGCTCAACTGCGTTCCTATCAGACGCGTCACGGGGGTTCCAGACTGAGGGGTTGTAAAAATCTGGGAGGCTTCGGGACTTTTGCTCCTCCCGGCGCTCTTTCCAGAGTCCCGGCGTCTTCTCGGCCTCCTGGAGACCGGAAGCGGGCCCAGCCCTCCGAGGGGGGCCTCACTTGGGCCCCAGAAACCGGCATTCTCACTCTTCGCGTTCTCTTGAGGCTGTTCTTCCTCGGTTGAACCCAGGACCGCGTTGTTTTGGGGGCGGCTCCCCCTGACCCCCCACTGCGAAGGGCTCCCCCCCCCCGCAGTTCCCCTCAGATTTCCTGAGGGAATTTTCGCTTTCTTTCCACGCCCCCTCTCGCCGGCGCTGCCTGGTCGCCTGCCTAGCAACAGTGACGACAGGGGGCTCCTTTTTTGCCTATTGGTTGAGCCTGGCCAATCGCCGGCTGGCTCTGCGTGGTTTGGTGTCCCGGGGCGCCTCTTTCCTTCCCTGCCACTTCGGGAGCCCTGAGCGCAGGCGGAGGATCGAGGCCGGGATGGCGCTGCGCTCGCTGGGCCTTCTGGGGTGGGGGGCGGTCGTTCTGCGGGAGAGCCGCTTCGGTGAGTCCCTTTGGGGGCGTCGGGGGATCCGGCCCCTTTTCCTGCTCTTGGGGATCCATCCAGGGAATCTCTTCTCTCCCCCCCCCCAAAAAAAAGTTTTTTTTCCCCTGGAAGAGAATCCTCATTCGGTCCTCTTTCTCGTCCGCTCCCCCTCTGGCCCCTCTCAGAAGGGACTCCAAAGCGTGGGTGGGACTCCACTGCCTCCCCCCCCCGAGACCCCTCTGGGAGCAGGACAAGGGCGGAGCCTCCAGAGCTCAGTCCAGTCTACCTGGGCGCCCCCGAGCGCAGTTCCTTGCCCGGTTTCCAAGCGGAGGCTGTGGGGAAGCGGCGTTTGCTGGGGATCGGGTCAGATCACGAGCCTCCTGGGTGCCTCCGCCCGACCCCTCCGCCCGGGTCGCCTCTCCTGCCTTTGGGGGGCTCTTGGGGGCTTCTGGTGCTGGGAGGACCCGGATGGTTTCTGGAAGCGGTTCAGTGTTTCGGGCGATGGTGTTGAAGCGTCAGGATAAGGCTGCCCTGTGGATCACAGAGAACAGACAATCAGAGTTGGAAGGGACCTTGGAGGCCATCTAGCCCAGGCGGGAGACCCTGCACCATTTCTGACAAATGGCAGCCCAATCTCTTCTGGAAAGTCTCAACTGATGGCGCCCCCACAACTTCCGAGGGCAACTTTTGTTCCATTGGTTGACTGTTCTCACTGTCAGAAAGTTTCTCCTTGTTTCCAGGTTGAATCTCTCCTTGTTCGGTTTCCATCCATTATTCCTTGTCTGGCCTACAGGCGCTTTAGAAAAGAGCTTGACCTCCTTTCTCCTCCCTGTGGCAGCCCCTCAAATATTGGAAGATGCTGTCATGTCTCCCCTGGTCCCTCTCTTCCCTAGACTAGCCCAGTTCCTGTCACCGTTCCTTGTATGTTTTAACCTCCAGTCCCCGAATCATCCTGCTTGCTCTTCTCTCTACTATTTCTAGAGTACAGAAATCATTTTTATAATGTGGTGAGCAAAACTGGATGCAGAACTCTAGGTGTGGTCTTACTAAGGCTTTATAGGGTGGTATTAGTACCTCACTTGATCTCGATTGTATCCCTCTGTTAATACAACTTAGGATGGCATGAGATTTTTTGGCTGCTGCTGCACACGGCTGGCTCCTATTTAGCTGGTTGTCCACTTAGACTCCAGGATCCCTCTCATAGTTACTGTTATTGAGCCTGGTTTCACCCAGTCTGTATGTGTCCTTTTGGTTTTTCTTGCCTAAGTGAAGGACTTTACTTTTCTCTACATTGAATTTCATTTTGTTTGACATGGCCCAGTGTTCTGGTCTGTCAAGATCCATCTGGATCTTGAGCTCATCTTCTTGGGTGTTAGCTATTCCTGGCAGCTTAGTATCATCTGCAAATTTGGTAAGTTCCCTTCTATTCCCTCATCTAAGTCGTTAATGAAGATACCGCTGGAAAAGCGCCTGGAGAAGAGAAATGCTCCTTGCATAATGTTTCTAAAGATCCACCTTTGGGACGTTCACTTTCTCCTCGATCCTAAACCCCCAAAGCTCCAGAGCTTTTCTTTTCTCCAGGACGGGCAGATTTTTCCACCCAAAATCCTCCTTCTTCATCTTCAGGAGCGCTCGGCATGGGTCAGTCTGCAGAATCCAAAATATTTAAAATGTACTATTGTTAGGAATGTAAGTCACCTAACAGCCATTTGGGTTGGACAATATATAAACCAGGATAGGCATTTTAACACTGTTTCTTTCAGAGAATCCTAAGAGTGGTTTCTCAAACAGCCATAAGATGGAGCCAGAATCCTGGGTTGTTTCGTCTTAGTCTCAGAAGAAGTCTGAGTGAGTCTGTTTTCCTTCTGTTGGAAAGTATTGCCGTTCCTTCATTTTTCCTAATTGATTGAAATTTCTGGATTTGATGTAATTTTTAATTAAATTAAATTAAAATTTTAATTTTTCTAATATATTTTATATTAAATCTTTTCAATGAGAACATTAAAAACGAATATAAAGTTATGCAAAATAAAGATGATGAAAGAAATCAAAGAAAAGTAAAACACAAGAAAAGTTTAAGAAAAGGACTAAAGAAAGAAAAACAAAACAAAGTAGCTTCTCATATGCTTCACAGCAGTTATAATATAATATAAATACATTTTAGCCTCTCTAAAGCAGCCTTTCTTAATCTTTTGATCCTGGAGGAACTGTTGAACTCTTTTTCAGGCCTCAGGAAACCTCTGAACATCCAGGCTCAAAAATGGGCTGAAATTGTTTCCTGCATTGACCGCCAGACAGAGGTGCATCAGCTGTGTTCCTCTGCTAATAATGAAAAATGAAACTTGTCTTTTCAGTGTGATCTCTCTGCTTATTTTTTGCGACACAAATATTCAATTATGTGCCAAACATGATTTGAGCACACACAGATTTCATCTTCCACTGAAATAGGACAATTTCAAAGGTCAGTAACCCTTTGGGTGTCCAGATCGGACTGGGCCGCTTGCTGCTGTGGCTGAAGAAAATATTCCCTTGTGGACCTTCACTCCCACATTGTACTAAACCATGGTGTGTTTCTGGTTAGCCCAACGTGGGAAGCAGCCCTTGTGACTTGGTGCTGTTGGTGAACTCCGACAATTACTTATGGTCCCAGGGATCCCTGAAAGATCCTCAGGATCCTCTTGGAGACCGCAAGATTCTCAGTCCCTCTTGGAACTTGTTCATTCCGGCAACTGTGCCTGGCTGGGACCCCCCAGCAGAGGAGAGAGAGAAAGGAAGGAAGACAGAGGAAGCTCTGCCCCTCTGTTACTTCTGCGGCCCCTTCTGTTCTGGATCCTCCTCAGAATCCCCCGCTGGTCCTTGACCGATCCTGAGAAGCTGAAAGGGGGATCCGCCAGCTGCCCCTTTCCTGGCGAGGTTCAGGGCTCCATTAGGGGAGATGCGGGAACCCGGGCCGGCCTGCAGGGGAGCTGAAATGGGACAATCGGGGGCAATCGCTGTGGAGGAAATGGAGGTGTCAGTCAGTGCCTCCTTCCAGTCTCAAATCCCTGGAGGGAGGGAGGGGCCCCGTGTCTCCCGAGGACTCCCTAAACCATCCTCCTGTCCCTCTTTCAGGCCTTCACACATGGCAGCAGAGGTAGGGCTGTGAACTCCAGGCAAACAGGAGCAAAGGAGGGTTTATGCAGTATGGCTACGGAGGGAGGACCTTCCTCACCTTCGACAAGGAGACCCTCACCTGGGTGGCTCCCGACCCCCAGGCCCGGATCTCCCAGAAGAGATGGGATGCTCTTCCAGCACACAATCAGTTCCTAAAATCCTACCTGGAGGAAATCTGCATTGACTGGAAAAGGAAGTACTTGTCCTCCGGGGAGGAGATGCTGCTGAGGACAGGTGAGCAGGCTGCACTTTCCTCCTTTACAGACATGATTTTTGGACACACTCAGCCCCCTTGAGTTCTGGTTCGCAGTCCTGGCTGCTCGGGAGCTAATCCTGCCCTTCCAGCACCTCTCCAGAATGTGGGAAGAAGAAGGCCTGTCTGGTTCCCATGGCCAGGGAGCCATTAAAGCAAGCAGGAAAGGCAGCGTCTACCGGCCAGCAAAAGCCATCGGGGGAATCCCGTTCACAGCTCATGAAGAGGCAACAGGGCTACTTTCAGTTGTTCAGGGAATCCACCATTTGCCAAAACAGATCCTAGGGTGATGTCTGGCCTTAATTTTCTCCCCGAAACTCTCTTTCCCTCCACATCCCAGAGGGGGCTCCCTCCCTCCCTTGCATCTGGCAATGTATCTCCCACACCCACCACAAGGGGGCACCCACCATGAATAGGACATGATCAGTGCCTCCACATAATGGCGGGCAGATCCCACAGATTGTGTGGGTCGTTCTCTGAAACCTCAAACAGCTTCCTGACCTTTGACCTGAGTAGCTTCCCCAGAAAGCAACTCCTTCCCCACCATCCAGAAACCCTCCCTCACCCCTGGGGGCTTCCTGCTCACACTGTAACATTTGGCCCTTTTCCCTTTCCTGTCCCGTCCTCCTCCTTCTGGCCCTACAGGCTCCTCTCTGGGCTCCTTCATCCCTCCGGGACCAGCTGGGTGAGATCAGGATCCATTAGNCCCAGAATCCCCCAGCCAGGATGCTTTAAGAGGGGAGGACTTCCCCTCCCAGAATCCCCCAGCCAGGATGCTTTAAGAGGGGAGGACTTCCATTCCCAGAATCCCCCAGCCCGAGAACAGCCTCAGAGTTGGAAAAATGGACCCCAAAAGTAGGGAGAAGTAGCTGTGTTATTATGTCTTAAAGGGAAACCCTAAAGAGCAGCGACAAGATCCCTCCCCTGAAGGGAGCAGCCCAAGATCACTCAAAGTTCAAAGCAGTCAGAGCTGAATTTAAGTTGGACCGTCAAATTTGCTGCTGGAGGTTTTCCAGGCTGAGTCCCTGGCAAGGGAGGGAAACAGGATGGAAGGTGNACGTGCATAAGCGCACCAATTGTGCCTACCATCCCTGTCCCATTGTTTCTTTTTATTTTTCTTATAAGTATCTGTCTCATGTATTCAAAACTATGTTTATTCTTATACCTGTATCTTGTAAGCGATTGACAAATCAAATAAATATTAAATACTAGAATCAGGAGTCCTTGTGGTTGAGCATTTTCCAGGTCTGGAGCATTTCCTAAAACTCTTGGAGATGCTGCAGGTGTGGAATGTAAATCCTTGGGTGAAAACTAAGTGGTGGGAGATTTTCCTTCCCCTCCAAGTTTCTCACCCACCTTCCAGGCTCTGGAGGGGCTGAGAGTTAATTCTAGTATATCTGCAGATCCCCCAGTGGTGACGGTGAGCAGCAGGATGGAGATGGAGGATGGGATGGAGACTCATGTCTGCCGCGTGGATGGCTTCTACCCCAGGGAGATCGATGCCTCCTGGATGAGGGACGGGGAAGTCCGGCTGAAGGAGGACACCTTCCATGGGCCTGTGGCCCCCAGCGCGGATGGGACCGACCATGACTGGCTCAGCATCCGGATCGACCCCAAAGAGAGGGGCCGCTATCGGTGCCACGTGGAGCACGATGGGCTGCAGGAGCCTGTGGACTTGGCCATAAAAGGTGAGAGGCTGCTGGAAGGGGAAGGCTGGGATCTTTGGCAGGCTGGGAGGTTGTGGGGGAAGAAAGCTGACCCCAGATGTGTCCAGATGTGATCATACCTGACCTTTAATCCATTGATCTTTCCATTGTTAAGGTTTGTGGCCCTGCATTCGATAGAATTGGCTTTAGTTGATTTCAAGCAAGCAACAGATCCCATCAGAAGAGTTGGCTGATCCCGATTAAATGCCATTAGATCCTCTTAGCCTCCCTTCTCCCCAGTTTCCCGGATGGGAACAGCACTTATGGGAACTTTTCTGCATGGGAACAGCACCAAGAAGAGATTTCCTTTTGTTTTGAATTCCTAAAGCACCCAAATCAGGAGGAATCTGCTAGCTGCTTTTCTCAATGCCAGATTTCATTCAAAGTGATGAACTGTGTCTGACTTCAGGAAATGCGCAGAGTGGCTGGTCTGATGGCTCAGGAATCAGAAAAGGGGCCGTCAGTCTGAGGTTTTTGCCTTGACAGACTTACACGGCTTTCCTGGTGTGTAAAGAACAAAACGTCACTCTGTGTTGCTGCTCTGAGACACCATTTTACGTGTGTTTGTGTGTGTGTGTGTGTGTGTGGAGTTTAAGCATGAAGACTGGAGCATGTGCAGAGTTCTTTGACAGAGGGCTATTTTCCTTTGGTTTTTATGCTGAGCCTCAGGAATTCCTATCGATCCCCGATTGTAAAACCTAAATATAAATGTATAAAAGTTCTTGGCCATCCAGGCCGGAACACAATCAGCCTTAGACTGACTGGCCTGGGGCCGCCCTGGAGCCAGAGAGGTGCATGCACAGGAGGCAAAACTCTTCCCCTCGTCCCTTCCTGAGCATGGAGGAAGGAAGGAGGGTGGAATGAGGAAGGCAGGGAAGGAAGGAAGGAGGGAGCGAGATTGGAATGAGGAGGAGAGAAGGAAGGGGAGGGAGGGAGGAGGTGGAAATGAGAAGGAAGGAGGAAGGGAGGGAAGCAGGAAGGAAGGAAGGAGATGAGAATGAGAAAGAAGGACAGGAGGGAGGGAGGAAGGGAGGGATATGAGAAGGAGCAAGGGAGGGAAACAGGATGGAAGGTGGGAGGTGGGAATGAGAAAGAGGGAGGGAAAGATGGGAGGATGGCAGGGAGAAAGGAAGGGAGGAAGGAATTGTTGGAAGAAATATCTGGGTCCATTTCCAAGCTGGGAAAAGCACTGGAGACAAAATGGAGGCTGGATATGGAAAAGAGGGCCCATTCCATTGCAGGGAACAGAAGCCCGTGTTTGTGGTTCGGGGCTGGTGACCACAGTTGAGAGTGAGGGGTTTTTATACCTTCTTTTGGTTTGAACTTGAGCTTTCCTGTTTCCCTGTGCAAGAAACATGTTAATTCTCTTGCTGTTGTAGGGGTCATAGTTGGCCTTTCGGTTCTAGCCCGGTCCAGTTGAGGTTTTTGCTTGGGGGTGTTCAAATTAGATGATGCAAGAAGGATGATCCAAGAAGGATGAGGAGCTGTGAAGGAAGGTGGCGAGCTGCTTTCCAAGATCCCGTTTCTCCATTTCTCACCAGCGGAAATAGAATAGTCTGCCTTCTTAATATTGCCTCAAAATATTTCAATTCTTCTACCGTAGGAGAGGAGGTGTGGCTAAGTTTTCTACGAACAGGAAGGAACGAAGGGAGGGAGGGGAGGAAAACTGAAGGAGGAAGAAGGAAGGTAGGAAGGAGGAAGGAAGGAAGGAAGGAAGGAAGAAAGGAGCAAAGCGAAGTCAAGTCAGTTTCAGTCACTCAGCTGCTTTCATGCTGGATGATGCGGCGAGACGAAGGCAGCGTCATGAGGACTCATCCTCCAAGACCTTTTAAGTTTGGGAATTCTCCAGCCCTTTTGGCTGATCAGGTGTTGCCTGTCCCCAACTGGGATGATTTGTCTGGGGTTCCCTTCCAATGATCTGCTCTTTCTCCCAATTCCGTTCCGGGATCCACCGGATGGGGCTCATCATCAGCTGTGTTGTGGCTGGTCTTGTCCTGGCTGTAGTTGATTGTGGGGCCCTCTGTGATATTCCTCAGGAAGTATCTTGCTCCTGGGTTGAATGAAGGAAATGGAGAGATCTAAATCTCTCTTTTGGGGGAGCTACTTCATGGGCTTCCTTCAGTCCTGTTGTCCCAGCCCTCCTGGAGAGCCTCTCGCTGGGGATCTCCCGTTCTCCATTCAGCTGAGTTCTGAGATTCAGGCAGTCCTGACTTCTTCTTCCCCTCTCAAAGACTTTGGTCAAAGAGCAGCAGAGAAGGGTTTCCATCGAAAACCTTCCTCCCCTCCCAGCTGCTCTTCTGCTTCCCCCAATTCCCCTCCATCCATCTCGGGGGCAGCAGGTTCTTTCTGGGGCAAATCTGTTCCTCCGCAGTCTGAGGAGGGAGGCTCTTCCCATGACATAGTTAACAGGAGTGTTGCCGGGGAGTAGTTTGTAGGACTAAAACCACTTGTAAAATGTCTTCCTGGGGCTCTTCTCCTTACACAGGGAGAAATGTGCGGGATCCTGGGGGATTCTTTTCAGCTCTGACTATTTTTCTTTTTGCAGAGAAACAGTTCAAACTGGCACACAGAAGCGAGCAGCATCAAGCAAGTGGATTGGTCGCTCCTTTCCATGGTAAGCTCCAAGTGATCAGCGCGAATCAGAGGCGGCATCGGTTGAGACGTGTACCTGTTGTGCAAACACAAAAGAAGCCTCATGAGGAGTTGTGGCGATTCTTCTCTTTCCTCCTCAAGACCAAAGCCATGGAAAGTGGGTCTCTTTTCACCGACAGCCAGGCTAGGATGTTCTTAGGGAGTGGATACTCCAAGGAGCAACATCTGGAAGAAGGAACCCTCAAGAAGGTGAAGAAGAGCCAGAGAGCCAGCTGAGTGGAAGATCCCTCTGGCTGAGAAGTTGCTCTGTTTCAAAGAAAGTGGAAAGAAAAGTCTTGGCCATCACGTGGTCAGGAGGAGGCATTTTGAGAAGAAAGGAGGCTTGGTAGGTGCCAACTGGATCTCCTCAGGATCTGCCACCAGAAGACCTTCCATGTATGAACTGATTGGGAAAGGAGACTCTGGAGCCCTCTGTAGGTTGTGCTCCCTCCGTGTCTGGTTCTGTTGAAACCNTAGGTTGTGCTCCCTCCGTGTCTGGTTCTGTTGAAACCAGAATCCATTTGGATAGTTCGGGACAATTTTGCTAGGGAACCGGAGGAGCAGATCATTCAGTTCTGCTCAGAGAAAGAGAGAGAGAGAGGAGAGAGCTGGGGAAGTCAGGAGGGGATGGCTGAAGTTTTGTCTTCTCAGGAGATGGGGGATGAATTTGGCCTTGGGCCTCCTGAGCGAGTGGATGGGGCCACTCTGCACCTCCTGCATTTCCTGGCGGGTGGAAACCTCTTCAGTTGAAGGGAACAAGGTGGGCCAGTTAAGGCTTCCTTGACTTCCTTTCACCCAAACACCCAAACACACACACCCTTTGCCTTCCTTCCCCTCCCTGTAAAAAAGCCTTATGGATCTGAACAGCCCCACACAGCGTTACCAACCCCATTTTCCTTCCAGGTAAGTTGAAGGTCTCCCTCTGCTTCACTGGCACAATTTGGAAACTTTCTTGGCAATCAACGTGACAAATCGCACCTTCTCTCATGTAGCTTTCCAGAATGAAGTCGCTGGAAAACAGGAGCTCGCCAATTGGACAAATGCTCACGGCCTGACTCTACGTCTCTGCGCCTTTTCAAGATTAAACAGGCTGGCAGGGAATCATACTATTCAGCGTGGGAGCCCAGGTAGCGAGCTGCACTGAACGGCAAATGGTTTATCTCGCATTGAAAACCTTTCCCCATGAACTGGGAGGGCAGGGCAACAGGAGGGGCCTTACCAAGAGACGGCATCCGTCGCCGCTCCAGCCACACCGCTTCACCGAGTTCAATGCCGCCACTTCTGGATAGTTTGGTTAGGAATTGTGAGTGTCCTTCAAGGGAATGCATCATGGTAAATGTAGCTAGGTATCCTGGGGAAATGTGTCCGTGTCCATGTGGTCACGATCTACAATTCGGATTGGTCACTAAATTGACCTTGTTGGGTTTGGGGAGGCTCCCTCACCCTTGCCTGAATCCACCAACATGCAGGTGCTTGAATCATCAATGGGGATGAGAGTTTTTATTAATCTTTCTGCACCACAATTCAGATATGAAAGATTGGATCATTAAGAGAAGCCTCAATCATTAAATGTGAATTTGATAAGGATGCCTGATGAACATAAAAAAGACTTTGTGTTGGATGCTTGTGGAGTTATCTTTCTGCTTTAATGCCATCCAGACAGTAATAACCAGAACAGGCCATATTCCTAAAAACCTCCAGCATGATTTCCTGCCAAGACTCTTCTCCGGCTGAGATCCAGCAGGGCCATGCTAGGAAAGTCAACAGCCATTCTTCTGCCCGAGCTTGTAGAATAAGAGGGAATATCTCTCTTAGTTGACACCTGTGCCAGAATTGAGCCTCGTCTTTGTTATTGTGCAAGACACGGAAACCGGGGCTCTGGAAAATACCAAATGGACATTTCTTGTAGCCCAAAGTTATGTTGGATTTCCACAGGTCAACGCATTACTTGGCATACTTTTCATTTCCCCCTAAAATATTTCAATTTGTTCTATACTTTTACTTCATTGTCCATTGCATCTCGTAGCAATGAAATTAAATGGCCATTCTTCAGATCCTACATCGTAAACTATACATAAAACACAAACAACAATCCTCACGTTTATACAGTTGAACTGAAACCTGATTAGTGCATTAATATTGCACTATACAGAAGAATTCAATAGATTTGCTGCTCTGTTTTTCAGGCCTATTTGTCCTTGTTTTTTTAATCTGTACTGCTGCCAGATGGTAATAGTTCAAAAAGGGTGCCCAGGTATGAGATGTGACTTGGGAGAATGTTTTGAGCTTTTTTGGGAGCTATAAGCTCTTCCTAAAGATGGGAAGAGGTCAACCCATGATCCTCTGGGCAATGACATTAACCCTGCCGGAGTTGCTTCTATCTGCACTGTTTGGCAATCACAATAAAGAGGGTGCGTCTTGACAGACCTCCTATGGTGGCAGCAGAGAATCTCTGCTGGTCATTTTGATCAAGGCTGCAGTTGAGCGCCCCAGGTCAGGTCTCTTTTAGGGTAGACCCAGAAACTGGCCCCTTGCTCAGTTGGTTCCCCGTTGATAAGCAAGGCTGGATGTTCTGATTTCTGTTGCTTCTATAGTCGCACAATAATGCTCTTGGTCTTGTTGGTGTTGAAGGGCCAATTTAATTGTCTCCACACCATGAATAGCAAGAACCGTCCCCTCATTCGTCGGTAGGCAGACTCATCCCCGGAAATGAGTCCACCACTGTGTTGCATCTGCAAATTTAGTTATACTGTTTTACTAAGTGTGAGAATGCAGTGATGAATGAAGAGGTACAGAGTAGGGACTGCCATGTACACGCGTGTAATCTACAGTTTTAAGAATAAGGGCTGAAGAGGTATTATTACCTCATCTGAACCTCTGTGAGTGCACGACAGGAAATTATAATCCAAGGCAGATTGAATAAGAAAGGCCAAGATCCATAGTTAGACATAAGTCTAATGTGGAAGAATTCCTTGTTAAATGCAGAGGCTAAAATCTGTACAAAAGCATCTCACTGTACCCCCGCTGTTCCCGATGAGTCAAAACAGTGGTGAATAGTAGTGAGAAGAGGATGGCTACAGCAGCGGTCCCAACCGTGGGCCACAGCCCAGCTGGTGGACGGAGAAAATTTTGTGGTCCACAGGAAATGTCACCCAAAGCGATTAATCCAGGCTGCGCAGGACCACAACTCCTGGACCTCCCCACATGGCCTGCGGTAACCCATTTGCCACTCACTCTCACCTGGGAAACCTTGCCTGCTAGTTGCTTTTTTCTGTTTCTTTTTTTTTCCGCATACGGCTGTTCTGCTAGATTAGCTAGAAAGCAGGATTGTTGGATTTCTGCTATCTACCACTAATTCTTTTAGATTTCGCTCTGTTTTAACGCAGGCCGACTCCTTAGGCACTGGGGTTCTATTTGTGCAGTCGCAGACCTCAGGTAGGCAACGGGAAACATAGATCTCTAAGTGATCTGTGGATTCTGTGAGCCACTACAATTGCCTTGCCTCGCTTTCCCTGATTTTGGGTAAAAGTTCTTCTTTCTTCTTTCACACAAAAGATTAAATGTTTTATTGTAAATAAATTTTAGTATTTACATACCAAGCCATGCCCAGCAGTCACATGACCACAACAACACCCACAAATTAGGCCATGCCACACGTCAAACAGTTAGTGGTCCCGGATTTAAAATTTATGAGTTTGGTGGTCCCTGAGGTCCAAAAGGTTGGCCGACCCCTGGGCTAGAGCTCCTCTGTAGATCTACTTTTCTGTAAATGCAAACTGGTGTTTATTCAAATGTATGGAAGACCAGATATATGATTGCGGCGACAATTTCTCCAAGCACTTAATGATGATAGGAGTGAGTGCCCCTGGCTGTAACCCTTGAGTTTATTGATGGGGAACTTCTTTTGGCAGCCGGGACAATGGCTGGAAGCTTCAAAGGAGATGGAAATGGCGGACTGGGATAAAGATGATTGAAGATTCTGGTAAGACTCAGCCCCCTGATCAGAAGCTCTTGAGCACTCGGTCAGAGATACCGTCCGAAAGGCAGCCTTTCCTAGGGTCCACAGCCCAAAATGCTCCTCACCCTCCCTGTTCGCCCGCCAAAATGAGTGGGGGCTACAATGGGCTGGTCGTGCTTGTATTTTAAGCTGTCGCTGATGTCTCCTACTTCAAAGGGAGCAAAGAAATTATTCTTTTTCCCTGAATCAGAACAGCTTTATATGATATGTTAGTAGGAAACATTTTGAAGTGGTATGATCTTCGGTCGGATTTTCTTATCTTCTTAAAAAACTCGGTGTTTGACAGAGTGGGTAAGTTTTTATATCCAATGTAATCTGCTTTCCGACTAGATTGAGTGTCGCTTGTTGGAGGCCTTACGCAAGGTCTCGATGGTGATCCTGCCGTGATCACAGCGGATGCTCCGAAGGTCACAAGGGCAAGGACCCATGTAAGACCTTTCTTCAGCAGTGTTGTCACTTGGAGGGGTCATTTAACGGATGGAATTGATTCAAGGACTACCTTGTAAAGGCAGGAGTCCGGCAAAGGTTTCAATTTCCTGTCCATTGATTCCGTTGGCAACTGTTTCAAATTCTGACATTAGCCCTTTTAATAATGGCAGGGCTCGGATTCTCCTTTTTTTCCAACTTTTAAGGATGTGTTTTTTTCTTCTCTCCTTTTGTTTCTTTTGGTATGAGGAGAACTTGCTTTTTCAAGCACTGGCACCAACAGAAGTATGTCTTCTGGAAAGCCTTTTCCATACACGGCTTGCAAGTTAAGCAAGATAGAAATTTATCTGGCAAACATATATGTACCGCCATAGGTTTGCCACTTGTGGAGATGCCATCTAAATATTGTTTTCTGTTATTACCCATTTAATAACCTATAAAAGACTTGGCTCCCCGGTCTGGGTTATGTTAACTGCTCACCCAGTCTTGGTGACTCGAGACACACCAAAAGCAACAAAACACAGGTTCCTAGACCACACACACACAGACATTAGCCAGTCACACTGCACAACGGATGCAAAGAGGATGCTAAACGACAAAAGCTTGACATCCATTCGAAAACCCGGCGCGATGTCCTCTACTGCTCGTTTGGCTTCTCTCTATCGTCCAGCAATCTGTTTATTGACAATTTTCATGTCCTGCTCCAAGGTTTTGGGCTGCCAAAACTTTTGCGCAGAAAGATGTATCCAGTCGTGCCGTTCTGCATCTCACCGTTCGAATACCGCGAACTCGTTCGCCCGAGCAGGGGGAAGCGGAAGGACGCGGAACGGACCGCAGAATACGGATGCAGAACGGAAAAAGCACGTTTAAAACGGACAAAAAACGTTTTGCAGAGAGGGACTATCTCGGATTATTAAGGATGTCTAGAGGATGCCTGGAGGAATGCCTCAGAATTCATGAAGGATGCTCCAGCCATGTTTGACAAGTTGTGCAAGCGCTGACACCCAGGTTGAACAAGCACAACACCAGCTTCGCCAGCCTGGAAGCTGGGTCAATGGAAGGGCACTCACGTCTGCGCCCACTGGCCTCAGGGACTCGACAGGAGCATGCAGTAGCGGTGGAGGTGCCATCCAAACACCATAGCATTGTGGTAGCAGAAGTGGTGCAGGCATCATCGAAGGATACAAGGAGGAGCTCCTCCAGGGCCCCTCCACTTGAAGAAGGCTGGAAGAAAGTTGCAGAGGCAGTGGTATAGAAGTGGAACTTAACCACTTACACGTTGGAGGCCATAGGTGGCAAGCACATGGCCATGCAAAGCGCCAGCCAACTCGGGTCCATTATTTCACGTCCAAGGGCTTCTTCCGCCATCATCCTCTTCGGCCATGGCTCCAATGCTGATCCAAGTTCATGTACATGCAATGCTTCGGCAACGGCTCATCTTCAGATGGCCCAGGTATAACAAGCCAGCTGAGCTCAAGGAGGAGCTGGAACGCAACCTCATCGTGGCTTGCAATCCAGAACTCCCTGCCAACGACACGCAAGATGTGCTCTACTTCTCGTGGGGGATGACGGCCCATTCTCTCAACAAATACCTTCATGAAGCCCTACACTTCAGACTCCTCACCCGTGAAGAGAGGGATCTTAACTACAGGCTGTCAGGGCACGGGCGGGTGTGGAGAACGCCTTTGGCATCTGGCGCAACAGGTTCAGGTACTTCTCACCACTATGCAGGCAATGCCCAGAGCGTGAGGAGGATCATGGGAAGCTTAATGCATCATGCACAATCTCATGCGCATGATGTTTCCCGGCTACCCAGTCTTGCAGAACAGGCCGTGGCCCACCAGCAAGGCCAATGAGGGACATGGGCCTGGGGAAATCGGAGGCAAGGGCGAACAACTATCGACATTCTCAGGATGTGCAAGGCCCAACGAGCGCTCAAGGGAAGGGAAGAAGCAGCGCACCTCCTGAGACAATGGTGCAACTCCAGCTGGAGCAGTGGAGTGGAAAGACAGGATGGTAGATGCTTGATGGATGCCTTCCTTCAGCCTGTCTCTCACACGATGACATTTGGGACCAGTATGTTTGGTTGGCCTTACAATGACAGCGGCGTTTATAAAGAGTTGTTGTTTATTGACATGTGTGGATAATTTATTAACATTATTATTGATAATAAAGGGGCGTAGATGTGGCACTCGAGGAGGGTGGACCATACAGTCCCACTCATGCTTGCACTGGAGGTTTATTATCCCAAGCTATACCCATGGTCCCAAAGGTTCCTGCCATCCTACAGGTAATCCTTCCCATCCCACAGCTATCTTAACCCATGCCCCACAGTATCCCTGCCACCATTCCCAAGGTATCCCTTCTCCATCCCACTCTACTTAACCCATCCCAACAAGCTAACCATCCCACAGGTATCCTAACCATTAAAGCCTATCTTTACCCATTTCCATCACAAGCATGCAAAGGTCTATAACCATTTCTAAAAGTTTCCAGCCAAGACTCTTATTAAAAAAAAGAATGAAGCAAGTTTGTAAATTAAAAAATAGACTTTATCTAACAAAAGGTATAAAAAAAAATAGTCTCTGGCACTCTCTTGGTTGCTCAAGGTACTCAGGGGGTAAGGGTCCAGGTGGCATGTGGAGTGGTTGCTTGCTGGAGTTGCTTTGTCATCAGCTCCTCCGAAGCAGAAGCAGCAGAAGCCCCAGCCCCTAGAAGAGGCGAGCTCGTGCTACAGAAAGCCCCAGCAGAACCGAGTGAGGGGCAGGGGGCGGATGGTAGCCCTGTACCTCTTTCTCAGGGCTGGAGCAGCAGATGGCTGAGGCTTTGCTGTGCTTCCGCCATGGTTGTGGGGTTTGCTGGCTGGCAGGCTGAGGAGGCTGGCGGAGGCTGCAAAGCGCACAGGCTGGCAGGAAGGGCTGGCAGGCCAGGCAAGCACCAAGGCTGGCAGGCAGGCAGGCAGACAGCAAGGCTGGCAGGGAGGCTGACAGCAGGGCTGGCTAGCAGGCATTTGCAGGCAGACAATGCAGGCAGTGTGAAGGCAAGGCAGCCAATCCGTCGCGCAAGCGATGCCAGTTCCAAACAGGTTTTCCTCTGAATGGCCGACCTGCTTCCGACCTGCTTCCGCTATATCTGCGGGGCTGAAGGCAATGCATCCTCCCTCGCACTGGCGCAATTCAACGCCAGGCATACCATTGGCTTCCGTAGCTGCATCCTGTGCATCCACTCTGCATCCGCTTTCATCGTTCGGCGTCCGTTCTGCATTCGCTGTATCCGTTCCGCATCCGCTTGCTGCCGGTCCCCGGAAAACCGCTGCGGACATGCCATCCTCTCCATTCTTGCTGGGCTTCGTTCCGCATCCGCTTTCCATCTCGCCCTGCGTCCTCCCCGCGTTCCGTGTTAATCCGCTCCGGTTTATAGCAAATTTTTGCCCTTTTGAGAGAGCGGATAAAACGGATGGAACATTTTGCTCGTCGCTGTGTCCTTTTTGCATCCGTTGGGCAGTGTGACATGGGCTTTAGATACTATTACTACTAACCCTTTTCCACAGCTCGTCCCACCTGTATTACTCCTTTTGAATGTTATTAGAGAAAAACATCCCTTTCGAACTGCTTTACTTCCACACACAAATACACACCTTCTTCTCTCACAGCCTCAGTTGTTCCACAGCATGGCTTTTCCTGGCAGTTTTGCTGTGGTGTCCATGGGGAGGCCTTGAAAAGAGACAGGACGAAAACAGCACAAGTGGTAGCAACTTTCTGAGCAGACTACTGTCCCTCTCACAGATCCCATAATGGAGGCTTTTTTGCTTTGTCNAAAGAAGCCCCTTTGCAAAAGGAAAAACATCTCTCTCAAATTCAAGGCCCTTATACCCTCCAGGCCAAAGTCGGGTTGCCTGAGTTTGGAGGCCGCAGCAGTGCCTGCCTAAGGAATCTCTCTCTAACGGACGATGCAGTTACAAATGGGCTGCCTGCAGTCCCTAAAATGGTGGAAGGCTCCCTACAGTTGACTTAAAATGGCTGATGGCTGACCGGCAATGGATCCAACTCAACATGGCAGATCGCACTTCCTCCCATCTCAAAACTGAACAAACGCCAGTCCTTCAATGGCATTCAGGAGTGTCCACAAAGTTGTCAACTGGGTCAGTCGTGCACCTAAGAGATACGTTCCAGTGACCTTCTCACATGGATTACCTGCAACCTTGGTGGATTCGTTCCCTTCTGGGACCTGGTGAGTATTGTGGATGGGACGCCCATTTGCCACGAGATGATGGCTCATCCGTGCAGGACCAGTTTTCAGGACTCCCCCAGGAATTGGAAGCTCCCTCTAATGGCCTCGGCCTTCTTCATCGGTGGACATACCAGGCGCGGGAAAGGGAGGCAGAAGGTCCTCGGTTAGCCGGAGTCTCTGTTGGATTCTGTTTTCCCTGCAAAGGGAGCGCAAGAATCAGGCTGGAACGAGGAGAGGAAACTTTCAGCTGTTTTATTTCTGCAGGAACGGGGAGCCTCACCTTTGGGACAGAGGTCCCAACCCAATCATGCTGTGAAAAATACGGCTCAGGTATTCACATAGAAAGTGTACTATTTACAAGCAATCTATGCAAAATATTTCACATTAGTCTTCACATCTAGTCAAGTTACATTTGTCTTTCGGCCACACAAGATCACATTCATTTCATTTCATACAAGAGAGCAAACCTTTCCTGTCCTTTCAATGTCAGGAATTGCCTGTTGCAAGTCTGTAGTTTGTCTGTCTGTCTGCGTCTGGCACTCAGAAAGAAGCCCGGCAAAGACAAAGGGAGCTTTGCACAGTCCAGGAGCTAATTTTGATCTGTTCCATCTTGCACTGGCTTGTTTCTATGAATTTGGACTTATTTCTGACTGGCTTGATGCTTAAAAACAGTATTGAGACTTTTCTGCTGATGGGCGGTTTTTCTTCCCCCCCTTTGTGAATTGAAGAGGAGAACCTGCCAAAGGCGAAGGCCAGCAGAGGGCGCCCACACTCCAGCTCATTCTAGTTCGGGAAAGTCTCGGGTGGGGCTTGCTGAGACCCCCAATTTGAAAGATTTTCAAAGATTTATATTCTTTTTCCCTTTCTATATAGACATTCTTCAGCTGTCAAGCTATGCCCTCCTCTTCCCCACAGACAGGGCCTAATTTCCACTCTGTACATCTCAATGGAAAGGTGACTGCAGAAGAAAGCAGATGATTCAAGCCCTGAAAAGACCCTGAAATGTTTCTCTTCTTGTTCATGCAGGAAATGTAAAATCGTCTGAATTGGGATGACGACAACAATTGTAACGGAAGAGGGATTTAATTATTTTAATCTACGGAAGAAGAAACGGAAAGGAGGGAGCAGCCCATGATTGAGCTCTTAGTTACGGTGGGAAAAGGGAAGCGTCTGGGAGCTTCCTCAAATTCTATGGCTTCACCAGAGAAGAAAAGGAAAGCAGGGAATTTATATTCTGCCTTTGATCCGTCTGGCATTTTCCCTCCGAGAAAGAAATATATTTGCCTTGAATGAGGCCACAAAAAAGCCTCTGAGCATTTTTATGCAGGCAGAAGATCATTTGCGGGGCCTGAGGTAAAACCCGAGAAAGGACCTCAGAGGTTTCTCCGCTCCTCTTGGGGCTGCTCTCCCTCTGCTGATCCCCGGACCGCGTCGTTTTGTGGGCCGCTCCCCCCGACTCCCCACTGCGAGGGGCTCTGCGGGGGGGTCTCTCCTCCTGCTCGCCCGCGCCCCTCCCCCCAAGAGGCGGGACCCCTGGAAGGGGATTTCCTGCTGGGACTTTCGCTTT
>BHFT01038585.1:0-38953 GCA_004320025.1 Laticauda laticaudata
GCATTCAGTTTTTATCTGGTGGCATAAATTTTTGTATCAGCTTTTGAAGTTGGCAACATGACCAGATTTGTTTTTCTACCAAAGTGATTTCTTTTTGGATTGAAGCTTCCCTATTGTTTTGGATAATTTGTTTTTTCTGATTTTGGGAATTGTTAATGGTACATATAGTTTGATGATTCTTTTGACTTCAAGTAAAAATATGTTGTAATATTTTCAAAGAAAAAAGAAGTTGTTTCCTTTTGAGAAAAAATAAAAGCACTTTTGGGATAACCATGACCTGGATGTTTGAGATTCTCCACATAAATTTCCCAACCTATCAACATTAAAAAAGGAATGTTGACGTATAGCTGGAAAATCAATACTTTATGGTGTATCATCAGTTTCTCTTTTAAATAAAGTGCTAGCAGGAGGCAGAGTTTGGTTGAAATTCAGGGTCCATTTCAAAAGACAAATGTGAACTAGGATGCAAAGGAACTTCATTATTTTTCTTGCCCATACATGCTGTGCTTTTCATTCTGTCTCTTTTCTGTCACTTTATCAGTGGGAGTTCAGTGAAATGGTAAAGACATCACATTTATTAAATGAAAAAAGTGGTTTAGAAGCGGATGCTTTCCCAGATTGTTTATAAAAGAATGAAGAGTATAGGGCCTAGAACAAAGTCCACAGTTTGCCTCTCAAAAATTCTTGGTTGAAATTGACACAGTGCTATTAACAAAGATTTGCTGAGTAATACAACTGTTTATTTTACCAGATATGGATTTGTTATAGCAGAAGAAACTACAATATATTTCACCATAATGTTGAAATGAAGATAAACTATGCCCCTCAAGTTGATATGTTGATCTACTGGAGCAAAGATTTTATTTTTAAAAAAGAATATACTATTTGTCAATATTTGTCCATATTCTCCACTGTATGTTTGTCACCACCAGCTGGATTTGTAACTGGCTGACCAATTGCACTCAACGCATAGTTCTCAATGGAACTACATCTACATGGAGTAAAGCATGCAGTGAGGTATCCCACATTTTTCTATCTTATCATGAAGTAGGCTATAATCTACTTTGTCAAATGCTAAAGTAAGTAAATACAATTATGATATGTTTATTAATTATGTTTAATGAATTGCAGAATATGAAATGAATTATAAGAATGGTTGTAATTAGATTAATATCAGTTTTTATGATAAATTGAATAAATTAATGTTTCTTGTTGAAAATAGAAATATATATGAGGTAACTAAAGGGGAAAGTACCATGCGGAATCTGATTGAAAAGGTATATATGTTATGTAGTTGTTAAGAGATGATTGTTATAAATTTTTAAGGAGATAATTAAAAGTTGAATGCTTCATGAGATTTGATAGGGAATTAATTATAAGCTATAGGGGTGGCATACTGTAATTGGCAGTTATGGGGGAAATCTTTGTTTTGAAATGTTTCAACTGAGGTAGAATTTTTGAAATAATGAAATATGAATATCCAACAAAATTATAAACATGACAGATAAAAGTATAAATATAATGAATATGAAGATATGAGAATTATTTAAAAATAAAGAAGATAGGTTAAGAAATGTATGGAAAATTTATAAAATAAGTCTGAGAGAAATATTTGAGATAAATAATAGAGAATACTTAAAGTAGTGGTAAGATATGAAATTAAATATAAAATATGAATATGTAAATTAAAGCTATGTCTGTATGGACAGGTGAAAACATGAATCATGAAAAATTCACTGAAAATTCACTGAAAAAAGATGTTTTTGTTTTTGTCTTTTGTTTTAAATGTGGAAAATTGAAATAAAATATTATTTTTTAAAAAAGAATGCAGTAAGGTTTGTCTGGCATGGTCTATTTTGGACAAACCCATAGTATAGACTTCTAGTCTAGCTTTGCTTGCTTCTAGGTGTTGATCTGTTGCCTTTCCAGGATTTTCCGAGGTATGATGTCAAGTTATTGGTTTGTATTTTTCTAAATCCATTCCCCCCTTTTTAAAAACTGGGACCACATCAGTTCTTTTCCAGTTCTTTAGTAATTCCCTGGTGCTCCAGGATAAGATATTGTAAGATATTGTTCAATGGTTCCAACACATCTGCTAGCTCCTTCAGAACCCTGAAATGATTCTGGTGATTTGAACTTGTCTAAAGTGGATAGAAGTTCTTTTACCATTTTCTTCCTATTTTAATGTGAATTCCTATTCTGTCTTTTATGGTACTGCTTTTTTTCCTTTTGTGCCAAAAAAGATGTAAAGAAAGAATTTAGCAGTTCCACTTTCTCCCTACTACCCATCATCTCATTGCTATCTTCTCTCATTAGTGGACTATTGTTTCCATGACCTTTTCTTGTTTTTTTATACATTGAAAGAATAATAATCTTTCTTCTTCTTCTCCCCTTCCTTCCTTCCTTCCTTCCTTCCTTCCTTCCTTCCTTCCTTCCTTCCTTCCTTCCTTCCTTCCTTCCCCCCTCCTCTCCTCCTCCTCCTCCTCCTCTGAGCCTTAGTATTCCTGAAATGGTCTTTGCAGATTCAGGCTATTTGCTAAATCTGCTATAGTAATGTGTCCCTCTTTCCATTTTTTATACTTGTTCTTTTTGTTTTTCAATTTATCAGAGAGCTCTTTATGGAATCATGCTGGTCTTGAGTCTCTTATTTTTTCCTTTTTCAGTGGTATTGTGTTAGACTGGGCTTTTATAATTTCATTTTTCAGTGTTCTCTAACATTATTGAATTGTTTTCACCTTTCATATTTCCATCCATGAAATCCTTCTTAGGCTCAAAATTTGTAGAAATTAGCTCTTTTAAAGTCTAAGACACTCATTTATTACTTCTATCTGTATTATGTTGACATCCAATATGACATGGTCACTTTCCCCCAAAGTTCCTGCAACTTCAATCCCCTCTATCATTTCATCCCTTAAATCCAGTATAGCTAACCTTCTGCTTTCCTTCTCTACCATTTGAATGACAAAGTTGTCTGCTAGGTTTGTCAAGAACCCACTTGATGCAGAGTTTGTCTCCCAGTTGATGCCCAGGTAGTTAAAGTCCCCTGATAGTAGTGTAGTGTGCTTCCTGCTCGTCTTAGCTAATTAATTCATCTATTTTCTCTGTTTCCTTGGGTGGTTTGTAGTAGACATTTATGGTAATTTCATTCCTTTTTTCTTTTATATTAATTCAAGGAGAATTAAAATGCAATTCAAAATTCAGAATGCATTCAAGGAGGAGGAGGAAAAGGAGAAAAAATAAAGAATGTAACCTTTTGAATGTGAATCTGGATATGTGAAGATGGGAGTTGACATATTAATTTTATTTAAAGACACTTTAATCATCCAGTTGAAAAGTTCACAGTTTGAAAGAGAGGAATGGTGAGCATTTGCTCAGTGATCGATTTTAATTTACAATGCATTGAGTAATCTTCAAAGCTAAAGCTAGGATTGCATTAAAACAGACATAATTGCATGTATTATATTCTGTGCATCATACACCTTGGGAATTTAACCCATTTAAGTATGACTTCTTTTTTATCAGCACTTATTCATACAAACTGACTCAAATTCTGATTATTTTAATTTGCATGTTTACTAGTGTAAAAGCTTTCTGAAATGCTATAGCCCATAATTTATTGTTAGTGAACTGTCATTGAATCCAGCAGGGTTGAATTAAACCAACTGCAGTGTAACAGCTAAATTTACAATTAGCTTGGTAAAACTGGAGGAAGGGTTTATCTCAACAGAAACTGTCTCAGCTCAAGGAACTTTCTTACTCTTTTTTAAATCTCCTTACAATTATTTTCTCAGTGCAATTGGGGTAGTTGAGAATCTTTCAAGATAATTGACTGTGAGATACCTCTTCATTGGTATCACATTGAGGGCAAAAATCTCTTATTAATCAAAGACACAGGTATCATGCAAACTAGATTTGTTTGTCCAGGCTATTGATATATTGTTTACATAGAAATGTTAAATCAAGGTCAGTTTCCTGTGATATTTGATGCTTGGATTCTCAGGTTGTGTTCTGTGTGAAGAGGACTATGTTAGTTCATCAGATAATTAACTGTAAGATGTAGTTGCATTGGGCCATATTTACTGTGCCATAGACACAATCCCAACAGAGAGGATATGTTAAAAGAACAAGGGTTAATATACTTCCCTAACTATGTTCCCTCCCTTCTAAACATTACTAGAAATGGGAAAAGACCTATTAATCAGCCTCTTTAATACATAATGAGCATGGCCTGGGATGCACTTTGAAATAAGTGTTGGTGCAGGTATATTTAAAGGTAGCCAAACAAAATGCTCATAACAAGTGACTTACTGAGGATTAATGTTGTTGTGAAATAGCACTAAAACCCCAATCCCCCAGCTGTTGGGTTGATAGCTTTGAATGCACTGGGTAAAATATCTGTAATGAGCTACTTTTGGATTAAAATTCCAGTTCTCTTCCCAGCCCAAACAGCTTACAAGTACAGTGTAAAGCCCATGTCCCACTGCACCAACGGATGCAAAGAGGGATTTAAAATGGACAAAAAAGCTTGCCATCCGTTGGAAAACGCGATGCATCCGTTGTGTACTCACTGCATATGTGTTTCATATGCTCGATCCTTCGAGCATCCATCACTGAGATTTCATCCACGCAAGAAGTTTTTGAGCTGCACAAAACTTTTTGAAGCGGATGAACTTTCGCCAGTACGATGTACATCCGTTCGGAACTACGGGCAACAAACGGTTTCTATGGTCCTTTTATCATCCGTTAAACGTCCGCTGTATCCATCTGCATCCGCTGGACATCTCGCCAACTCAGCATCCGCCTGCAGCTGAAAAGGGAAAGGAGGAGGAAATTGAGAAGGTTACACGGAAAACATCCACAAACAGCATTAGTAGCATGGAAATAGAAAGGATTGGTACAGGCGGATGCATCTCGTATTAAAGCATTAAAATGGACAAAACGTTTGTATATGCGGATGTTATCTCGCCCATATTTAGGATGGTCTGTAGTATGTCTAGAGCCTAATGTGGAAGGAACCTAGCAGAAAACCAATATTTCCTATAAAAAAAGGGGGAGGAAATCACCTGGATCTTCAGTAATGAGTCCAGCAGCCATGGTGTAAGACCTCTTCACCTTTGGTCTTGCTCTTCCATATCATCCATTGATCTCCACCATGGATCATTCACACAAGCCTTATGGTAGCTGCATCATTCAACACCAGAACCAGCCGTTCAGACATGTTTCCTTTCTACGCAAGGAGAAGAAGGAGACTTCCCAGAGAACGTGTTGGGTGATGATTGGATTGGGAGAAGTGGAGTATTGGACTGTTATGACAAGCTGATGGTGAAGCTGATGGAATGAAACCCTCGTGCATTCAAGCACTTCATTGAGGATGCCACCAGCCATGTTTGACGAAGTTGTGGAGCGTCTGAGACCCAGGTTCATCAAGCCAAGCACCAACTTCCGTCCCAACCTGGGACCCTGGACTGAAGGTGACACTGAAACTCTGCGCCACCTGGCCTTCTGGAACCACCATACAGAAACATGCAGGATGCATGGAGGGTGCCACCACACAGCATCAGAGAGTGGTTGGGGGGGGGGGCCCCAAGGGCCATCATTGAAGAATATGTGGAGGAGCTCCTCCATTGTCCCAACCACTGGAATAAGGGCTGAGAAAGTTGCAGAAGAGTGGTATCAAGGTGGAACTTTCCCCACACCGTTGGAACCATAAGATGGGAAACACGTGGCCTGCAAAGCTCCAGGCCAACTCAGGTTCCTCTTATTACAACTATTAAGGGCTTCTTCAGTATCATCCCTCTTTGCCATGGGTTGATGCTGACTACATGTCATGTGCATCAATGCTTCGGGCAATGGCTCATCTTTCAGATGCCCAGGTATACAACGCCAGTCACCTCAAGGAAGTGGAAGGCAACCTCATCGTGGGTTCCCAGATCCAGAACCACTGCCCCAACGACACGCAAAGATGTGCCCTACTTCATCGTGGGGATGACGCCTCTCCCTCAGAACCTACCTCATGAAACCCTACACTTCAGATACCTCATCCGTGAAGAGAGGATCTTCAACTTACAGGCTGTCCAGGGCAAGTAGCGGTGGTGCGGAAACGCCTTTGGCATCCCTGGCAAATAGGTCCAGTAACTTCCCACCACCATGCAGCATCACCCACAGACTGTGAGGAAGCATCGGGAAGCTTGCGCATCGCTGCACAATTCTCATGCACACACTACCCAGTGTTGCAGAACAGGCTTGGGACCGTCAACAAGGGAATGGGGACATGAGCCTGGGTGAATGTGAGGCAAGACTAAACCTGATAGACACTGTGGATGTTCAAGTCCCCAACAGAGGCTTCACATGAAGGAAGAAGCAGCACAACCTCCTGAAACACGGGGTGCAACTCCCCACTGGAGCAGTGGATGCAAAGACGAAGGATGATAGATGATTAATGGTTGCCTTCCTTGAGCGCTGTTCTTATAACACTGATGAGACATTTGTGCCATGTATTGTTGAGTGCCCTACAATGAATAGGGCATTAATGAAAGAGCCCTTTATTTATTTGAAAGTGTGTGATCAATGAATAAATTGTTATTGATTAAAAGGGCCATATTGTGTGGCAGCCTGGAGGGTGATCATACAGTCCCACATGCTTACACTGGAGATTTTATCTTACCCACAACTATCCTTACCCCATCCCACAACTATCCTTACCTATCCCACAAGCAGGCAAAGGGCTTTTGAAAACCCCATTTTTTTTCCCAAAAAAAGTTTTCACAACACTTTATTAAGTAAAAAAATGCAGCCAAGTGTGTGAAGCAGAAGATAACCTTTATAAATAAATGTTCTTAAGTAAACTGTTGACTTTATTGAAAAAATCAAAATGAACAAATAAAAGTGTCTAAAGCAATGATAAAGTGAACAGGTAACAACTCAGTACTCTGGCATCTTTTTTATCTCGAGTCACTCTGAGGCACGGATCCATGGGGCTCAGCGGTCAAGCGGCCAGGGACGGGAGGTGGCTGTGGTCTGAGTGGTCTGAGGTTTCCATTGGGTGCTTGAGGCCCCGAGAGTACAACAGGGATGGTGTGTTCAGAAGCCTTCTCAGAGAGCTGACTCAGTCCTGTGAGGTGAGAGGCCCTTCATCAAGACCATAGGATGTCAGGCCAAGACTGATGACAGAGTTGTCCGTTGAGGGCTTGGCTGTGGGGTGGAGAAGGAGGGTGTAGTGGGGCTGTCTGGTCTGCAGCTGGGCGAGGTTGATAGCTCTGTGGAGCGATGAACCTGGCGGGTTGGGAAGGCTGCTCTTGCTGTGGAAGTCCTGGTAACACATAGCCTTGCGTAGCGTTGAGGGGCTGTTGAAATTGTGAAGGCTGTTGGACATCACTGGGGTGAGGAGCAGACCTGGAGTGGTCGGAGCAGGTTCAGCTGGGCCTGGAGGGTGTGCAGAAGTGCTGTTATCTTCTGCTTCATCAGCCGGTACTGGGCCTCGGCGCAGGTCCATGAGGATCTGCTCATGTAGTGATGAAGGGCTTCCGTTACGAGGATTGTATGTCACTGTGGACCATATGAGAGAGAAGATCTGTGCTGTCTTGATTGGTCCCTGAGCTCCAACAGATAGATGTGGCTCGGCCCTCCAGTCTGCCTGCCTCTCGCCTGCTTTCTGTGGAGGTGAGCTGGTGTGCCGGTGTGGCGTTGGTCTCTGGTGGCTGCCTGCCCTTCTTCCTCCAAATATGTGATAAGGCGATCATCCACGACCATCTTGGCATGGGAGTGCAGATGGTTGGGGGGTCTCTGCCGTGGGCCCCCCGAAGACACCTGTCTGGGACACGGTAGCTGTCTCCTGGCTGGAAGAGGACTGGCGTCTGTGGGCTGTGCTGAGGAGAGGTTGTAGAGGGGCTGCCCTCCTCGGTGGTGGACCTCACCCTCTTAGAAGCTGCACTTGGCCCATGCATGTACATCCCCATCAGTGAGCTTGACAGCAGCCTGCCAGATTCTTCAGGTGTAGGCTTGCCATACCAGGGTGATGCATGTGGCTTTACCATCCCAAAAGGAGTAGTTCTGAAGTGTAGCCCAGGCTCTCTGCTTGTCTCTCCAAAGTGGGTGCTTGCCTCTTGGTGTCGCGAATAGAGTTGTGGCCCTTTCTCACAGTACTCAGTTCTCCCTCAGCCATTCAGCACCCTTCCTCATGGCCTCGACAGGTGTACTGTTTTTCCTCTCTCCCTTCTCCTTCTTCCCTTGCCTCTTCCCCTCTGCAGGGGCTTCAGCAGGGCCTTCAGGGGCAGTGAGCAGCAGGGGCCTTCATGGGCTTGAGCAGCAGAGCCTTCAGGGGCTTGAGCAGCAGGGCTTGGAGGGCCTTGGGACTGCTCCACCACAGCAGGAGGAAGCAGCAGCAGCACACAGCACAGCAGCACCAGCAGCAGCAACACCCACCAGCAGCAGTAGGAGAAGCAGCAGCACAGCAGCAGTACCACCAGCAGCAGCACCAGGCAGCAGAAGCACCAAGCAAGCTTCAGATCAGTTGCCAGGGGTGGATGGTGGTTCTGTCCTTCTTGCAGGCTGGCAGGAGTAGGCACAGGCTTCCTCTTTTCCCTGACTGCGACCATGGTGTTATTTGAAGATGTCTGTGGCAGCACGTCTTTCCTCTGAATGCTGACTGCTTGCGAGCTGCATCCTTTTATATCCGCGTAGCTGATGCAATTCATCCTCCCCGCATGCGCAGTGAACACTTTGCATCCGATATACCTCTGCTATGCATCCGCTTTGCTTCCTATAGGCGTTTGTGATGCATCCGCGTCATCCGCTATGCATCTGCTCCTTCCGCAATGTGTCCACTTCATAATTCTCCCCCGGAAGCCCTTCAGATATGTCATCCGCTTCCATCCGCTGTCATCCGTTAGGCTTCCTACGAACATCCACTTAACATCCTCGCTACGTACTACCCCCATCCGTTCCTTTCCGTTCTTTTCTGTTCTGTTTATGCAAATTTTGAGAGCGGATGACAACGGATGGAGCCACCCGATAGTTTGTTCATCCGCTGTGTCCTTTTTGCATACGTTTTGCATCCATTGGCCAGTGGGACCTAGCCTTTAGGTGCATCTCTCTTTTCCAACTTCACACTGTAACAGACTTTCATTCCCCATAACCTACTGTTTCTGACAGGCAATTGCTGATCAAGGTCATTAAAATGGAGACCATCTCAGAAACCAAATGTGTATGGAGGAGATGTTGGTTTTAAAGAGCTGAATTCCCCTATTGATGGAAGCATAATGGCCCTGCAAAGCAACTCTTGCGGGCAGAATTGGAGAAGGTCTGTCTACTCTCATCTGAAGTACCCAATTAGCCTGATCCCAACTCTTAGAGGTCAGTTGACTTTCCTTTGATGTTGATTTTTTGCTTGGTAAGCTTTGCTTGCTTAGTAGCTCTGTCCACTTGACTATGTTCCTTAGCTATCAGCTTCCTCTGCTTGTAGGAGCAGTAATCTAGGGCTAGGGTTTCAAAATGATTTCTCATACTCAGAGTAGAAGAGCTTCCAGGCAGTAGATAACTGCATTTTTAGCTGCTTTGTCATGGCTTCTGATGAGCTGGGGAGTTGGAAGCATTGGGCTGTCATGAGTTATCTTTTCCCCTTTAAAGAGGAAACCCTTCCATGTGGCATGTTTCTCCTCTCCTCAGATACTTTAGCCACACGAGGATTGAATGAACAAATTCTTGCTAACGCTCAAATAATAACAGCCAACTCATAAGGGATGAGTCCAGAACTACATCCCCATTTAATGTTGGCGTCCACTAAAGGTTATGAAGCATATCATGGCAAAGCTACCACTCTATCTTGGCTCTTAAAAGGGGAAAATGCTGTTTTAACATTGGACGGCTAAATTGACCTTCATTCTCACTTATAATTTGAGGCCTAACTGACCACAGCCAGCTACCACAATGCAAATGTGCAATTACATTATAACACAACTCTTCTCCATCTCCTTTTGTGCCTGTGTCCTAATGTTGGATGCAGATATATGAGTCCTTATGTTGTGATCTCTTGCTGCCGCTCATCCTCCATAGACACCTATGGATTAAGACATGCAACGTGGCAGAAAACAGGATTCTGAGATTTGTTTGTGAACTGAGCCTTTAAATCTCCCTGGAAAAGAACAGGAATGCTTGGTTGCTTTCCCCCCCTTTTCTTTTCATTTTGACGGCGAAGAAAAACAAAATCTCTTTCCTTCCCTCTTGCAGGTGTTGGGCTTGGTTCTTTGGCAGAGCCAAAGGAGGGCGGAGGCTTTCTTGGAAAGGGCTACCGTCTTCCCCACGGGAAAGTGGCAGTGCGTTGTTTAAAGAGACCGAAGTCAGGGAAAAGAGCCAGCCGGTGGCACATGTGACGGGGTGTTTGCTTTTTTCTTTTTCTTTTGCCAGCTGAAAGAGGCGGGAGCGTGGGCGAGGCCGGCGGTCTGGGCGAAAGGGGCTGCAGCCTCCCTCAGTCTTTATTAGCTGGGTGAGCAGGAAGCGTGGGAAGGAGTTGTCGCCGCGGCGATCTGGTGGGTGACGGCGATGCCCGGAGAGCGAGGCAGGAGCGCGACCGCTGGCGGGACCCCAGAGCCTGAGGTAAAAAGAGCCTCCTTGTGTTGTCCTCCAAGCTCCGCAGTCCCAAACTTTCAGGGGAAAAGGAAGGAGAGGTACGGCTTTGGAGAAGAAAGCGGACGCCTTCGTCGTCCTGGTGTGGACTTAGGAAGAACTGTGCAGTTCTGCGTAGCTCTTGCGGACTCTCCAGTTTAGCCCGTTCAAGGCTTCGTAAGATCATCTAGCAGTGGCTGTGACGGTACAATATCAAACGTGGCTGCGTTACTGTTAAAATCAGTGCGGTGGAAAGCGCTCGCATGATTTTTAGCTTCCAGCTGGCTCTTTGAATCCCGCCTGTAAGTGTGCATTATTTTGTTTTTACCTTCTTCAGACTTGGATGATTGGGTGACTAAAGAGACAACTGCCCCTACCTGGTCAGACGCTTGTGGGTATAAGAGGATCCAATATTAAGGTTAGGTAGGTTCAAATCAAATTGGCTAACTCAAGACTGTAATCCAATTCCGCTTGCTAAGAAAAGAATCCCATTGAATTTAATAGAATTGGCTTCTATGGAAGCAATTGTTCCAGTGGAGTAATACAGAACAATATTAATTATTTTATAGAAGAGAATCTCATTTTCTCCTGTCTCCATCCAAACGTCTTATAGTCTACTTTATTTCTCAGAGTTTACAGTTACTTATTCTTCAGCTGCCTACTATTTTTCCTTTCTGTTTTTCTTTTGCAGACCTGTTTCTTTATTTCCTAGATTTTTTTTTATTTTGATCCCTTTACTATCATTATTCCACCACTTAGCTTGCTAGACTGATTGTCGTTCGCTCAATAGCTCCTCACTTTCTCATATCACATTATTTTTTTAAAAAAAATGTGATAGACTTCTACAATAATGACTGATTGATCGATTATATGCTATCAAATTGGTGTTGATTCTTCAGGACTATATAAAGTCTCGACTTTCATTATGCAGACTAATGAATCCTGAAATCTTTCACCCTTTGGCAATGTTTACTGTCACTTCAAAAGTATCTCATTGATGTATTCCCAACAATGATTTCCATTTTTACTCATTCCAGCAATTTAGAAAAGGTTCCAATTTTGTTCATGCAGTCATTGTTATCCATGTCTGTCCATCTTACACTGTAATTATTGATCACTTCATACTACCTATTTTTACCATCCAAATAATTGTTCTGTGGGATTTGGACTAGTTGCTGCAATATTACTGAACTATATGAAACTGTTCAAGTCTGTTCAAGAGCATGCCGTAGCTCACATATATGGATAACTGTGGTCATTTTTACCCCAAATAAGCTTGTCAACTTAAACAGTCTGCTTAAACGTGCTGTTCTGTGCATTAGTTTTTGTAATAGTATGAAATTTGCTAAGATAATGCTTGACATTTTAATTAGGTTGGATATAGCTTTGAATTCAAATTAAAAATTGAATTTACATTTAAAATTAGCCATTTATACAGAATATTTTTAATTTTTTAAAGTTTTATATTCAAACAGAAGCAAAACTGGAATAGGTTATGAAAATGCATACTTATATATGTTGCTTTTCCTCTATTTATGTAATGTACTTTTCATTTGTTTACATTATCTCCTACTGGCTTAGTATTAGTTACAGGAATATTTATTTATCAGACAACTTAGACTATAGTATACTGATGCTCAGATTTATATCACCATATCTGGTGTAATGCCAAAATATTACTTTTTTATTTCAAATGTATTTGTATAGAATTCTTCCTCCATTGAATAGTCTTTATTTTAAAACGATGACTCTTGATTTTTGAAATATTTGGCATGGCTGTACAAGTAACCAAATTTTACAAAATTTACTAAGATCACCTTGTTTTTATGCTGAGCTTTTACTAGCATAAGGCTATACAGAAGCGATAACTTTGTTTTCTAAGAAATAACAAAGGGAGAATCAAATAGTGTATATGAGCTGATAAATGAAGGACTGGTTGAGTGAAATGACCCAGCCAACTCATGCAGAGACTTTGCTTGGTTATTAAATGCTATTTGGGACAAAGAATGACAGTAAAAGAAAAATCAATGTAAGCATTTAAATAGGAGAAAAATGTGCTCGTGTGTGATTTCCTTCTCCCTGTTTATATTTAAATTCATATTTCTTCTATAGAAAAGTTTCAGTTGACTTCAGATTCATATGGTAGGATGTTTTGGATACTGAATAAAATCCACTGAACAGAATTCCAAATTCCTAACAAATAGAGAATATGATGTTCATTTCTCCTATAATTTGGAGTTTTGAAAAAACTATATTATTCAGTATTTCCTTACCTTAAATAAGCTGTTTTTAGTTTGATCTATTGTGTTTCTGCTCTATATTCTCAGTTTGTTTTCCTGATGCCATAGATTGGAACATGTGCTATAGTAAGGAGTACATGAACATTGTGGTAAATGTATATGTGGTATGTAGTATAACAGAGAAATAATATGTGCTGAATTTACTATCTATGTATTAAATATGGTAAAATCTGTAATATTGCATTGATGGAAGGAATATTATGTCAGATCTTGAACAGCAGCATCTGGAGGCTGCATAATACATAGAATATCCTTACTTCAAGAAAAATAGCATTGAAGTTGTTTTTCCCATTTTTCTGTTGCTTTCCTAAGTGCAGTTAAATATAACTCTTCCTTTACATATACCTAAATATAGACTGTAGACTCCAGAGGCATTTCGTCTTTACCTCAAGTTCTAAGTTACACTTATTTCCAGGACAAGAAACAATATAATTAATGTAGGAGACTGGTTCACATTTTTTTGTGAAGCAAATTGATCAGTCAGTTTATCAGTGGTTATTTACTCTCCTACTACTTCCAATTTCTTCTTGTCACATGTGTGACAATTTGAGCCAAATAATATTCTACTGTTCAGGAAGAATAGACCAAACTGAGAGTATAAAGCAATATATTCATTTCATTGCCAGCAGTTAGATACTAATTATCTGAGACACTTCTTTGCTCGTTTATCTATTAGCCAGGAAGGGCAAGTTTATATCACCTATTGGTTCTCTGAGTGCTGCAGACCTCAATAGAAGAAAACCTGTTATTTTCCAGAACATTCTCTGGAAAGGTTGAAGAAAAGGGTCTTTTCACACTTTACTCTGTTTTACTTGATTAACTCTTAAATTTGGGCAATGGAAAGGCTATCTTCTGTAAGGGTTCCTAAGATTGAAGGTAAATAGAATCATTTTATTAGTCTTTGTCTTATACCAAATTGTTAGGCAAAATAAATCATTATTACCATTAAAACTAAACTTATTTTCTTACATATAAAGCTGATATCTTTAGTCACCTGATTGTTCATGGCTCTGTATCTATCTATCTATCTATCTATCTATCTATCTATCTATCTATCTATCTATCTATCTATCTATCTATCTATCTCCTGTGTTATTGCCAATGATGTATGTGAGTGAAAATTGATTTGTGAGATTATAGCAAAGATAAAGTGGAAAAAACTGAAAAAAAAACCCCCTAAGACAATCAAATTCCAGAACATGAAAAAATGCATACATGCATATAACACGCTCTTAGTTATATAATTTAAAAAAGAAAGCTGTATCAGATAATGGATATGTGTTTTGGAACAAATGTTCTTGAATATTGATAATTTAATATCCCATTGGTATTTATACTAACATTTAAGTATTTCAAATTTTAAATATTCCCCTTTCTACTTTTTTCCTGCTTTGTACTAACTTAGTTGATCTATTTTAGTATCATTTTTATAATTTGTTAATTGTATTCTCATGTACAGGTGTTTATGCATGTTCATCTACATTATGCCTGTCTTTGTATTGCAAGCATGTAAGATTAAATGTATAATATTATTTATTTTATTTACACAGGTTTTTTTTTACTGTATTACAGATGCCTCGTGATTTCCTGGCTACTGAGATATTTTGAATGTTGAAATTTTCTTTCTAACAATGAATGGTTCACAATCATCTTCCTTGGCTGGAACTTCTAATACTTCTTGTGGTGGAGAAAAAGGCTTCAATGTATTCTTTTCTGCCATCTTCATGACTGCTGGGATTTTATCCAACAGCCTCGCAATAGCAATTCTCATGAAAGCATATACGAGGTTTAGGCAGAAATCAAAAGCATTGTTTTTGTTTTTTGCCAGTAGCTTGGTTATCACAGACATGTTGGGCCATCTCATTGTTGGAACTATTGCAGTATTTGTATATGCAAATGATAAAAAATGGGAACAATTTGATCCATCAGATATATTTTGCAATTTTTTTGGTAATTGCATGGTGTTTTTTGGACTTTATCCTCTTTTTCTGGGGAGTGTGATGGCTGTGGAACGTTGCATTGGAGTGACAAAACCAATATTTCATTCAACAAAAGTGACTTTTAACCATGTAAAAATGATATTAACTATGGTGTGTCTTTTTGCTATTTTCATAGCCTTGCTGCCCATATTGACATCAAAGTATACAATTCAAGCATCAAGAACCTGGTGCTTCTATCGAACATGGGGTATTGAAAATTGGGAAGATAGATTTTATCTTTTACTTTTTTCATGTTTGGGTTTGTTGGCCCTTGTTATTTCCCTTTTGTGCAACGCCGTGACAGGAATTACACTTTTAAGAGTCAAATTTAAGAGTCAACATAGACAGGGCAGATCTCATCATTTTGAAATGATCATTCAACTCTTGGGTATAATGTTTGTCTCTTGCATTTGCTGGACTCCTTTCCTGGTAAGATTTTAACCATTCAACCACTTCCATTGTTATGTTGTATATTACTTATCTTGTTCTGGGATAGTATCTTAAGATCTTGGGTTGAGTATAATGATACATTTTCAAGATGAGGGTAATATGCCAAGCTTTCACAGGATGGTTTATGGAAGTTATGATTTCTTTTGTTTTTCTTTTTTATCTTGACAACCAATTCTTTATATAATGGGACTTAGGGTGTCACAGAGAAGAGTGTGGATGCAAACTATGAACTGCATCACAACTTTGCTTTGAAGGGCTGTTCCATTTGAAGCTGTAATGAAATAATGTGCCCCTTCAAAGATACAGCAATACGAATTCACTTCCTGAAACAGTTGGAAACAGTCATCGCAGCCAAAAACGGAACTCGGGGGCCTGTTTTCTCTGGCAGAGCACTCGGGCCACTACAGGCACCTCCGACATGAATGATATCCAGCTAGCCATGCCCACCCTAGCTATACCCACTCTGTCCCCCCAAGGTCAAACACAACCCTAGTGTGGCCCTCAATGAAATCGAGTTTGACATCCCTGGTCTAGTGTAATGAAGGAGAAGGCTGGAGTCACATGATGTCAGTCTACCAGTCACAAAGAAGACAGGGGCCAATCTATTCTCAAGGCATCTGAAGGCAAGACAAGAGGTTAAAGGTGAAAATTTACAATGAGAGAACCAACGTAGAACAAAGAAGAAATTCCCTGACAATTAGTGAAACCGACTGTCTTCAGAAATTGTGAGCGCACCATCACTGGAGGTTTTTAAGAAAAGTTTGGACAGCTATTTGTCCAAAGGTTACTTGCTCGAGTAGGAGGTTAGAGTAGCTCCAATATCCCTTCCAACTCTGTTATTTCTTATTTATGGGTAACAAATTGTAAAATATATGGCAGACATTCAGTCTAGTCTTCTGTAAAGAAAGCATTTTCTTAGCTTGATTCAAATATCCCAGCAAACTACTGTATGTTTAAAATGGTTCAAACCCACACATTGTGCTAATCATAATTTGTTTTATTTGGATCTGGCTTAGCATGATCTAAGAAGCATATAAGATTCATTCAACAAATCATGGGTAGACGAAACCATGACCGCATGACCTTCAACCCTAATGAACTGCTTGGCAAGCCCAAGCCCACTGTTTTTATTATAAATGTGTTCCTTTTTTGTACTTGGTTACAGAATTATAAAAACCTAAAAACTGCAAAAGCAAAAATGCACAGGAAAGCACATTTAAAGTCATCCTTTGTAAACTGTGTATGTTTGGAATCAATTCACTCAATGGGTCTCTAACCATGGATTTGCATAATATTTGGCCATTATTTTTTTAAATATTGAAGGGCTGTAATTTAGCAGCATTATACATGAAGAAAGTTCCAAATTCAATATTCTGCACTGTTAGAGACAACTGAGGAAGATTATTTTCTGAAATCCTGGATAAACATACCAATCATTAGGCTGAATACCATGGAGAATAGTTTGATCTGGAGCATGTCAGGAGCTCTGTGCAAACACACATATACACCAAGGGAGATGATTGGCAAAGAAGTATGAAATATAAATAAATATTTTAAAAAAGGAAATATAATGACTATTTTCAAATTCCATGAAATATGTGATAAAATTTAATTTTAATTCAGATTTATAAATGATTCTCATTCTCATTTACTATTTAACACTGCAGTGTTTTCTGACTACAAACTATAGTTTCATCAGCTGAACAGTTTTGTTCTATTTATTCCAAGAGGAATCATATGCTTTTCCTGAATAAGTATGATATGGAATATTTAAAGACATTTTGGATTGGTCCTTGATACAAATTAGGCATACAGTTTAATGTTACTTACATAAGCTATGGAAAACATCTGGTATGTGGGAATCATTAGGAAATGGGGATTGTAGAAGTTATCATCTTAAATTGCACACCCTTGTTTATTTTAATTAAAGTAAAAATAATCTAGCACCGTTTTACATTATGGGAAAATAATGCACTATATGTTGACATTCAGTGTTTAAATATTAAGCCATAAGGTGCATTAGAAATTCAATACCATTGAATCAATGAGGACTGGATAATAATAAAAATCCTCTAAGTCAGCAATATTTTTTTTATCATCATGTGGATGAGGGTACATCATAAACAGTGTCTTTAAAGAATGTTCACAAGAAGAGGTGATGAAAAGAAACAATATGTTTGTGCTTAGAAGAATTTGCCTGATAGCACCAAGTGGAAAGAATGTCCTGTTAAACTTTTTACAAGTCTATCCATATAACATTATTATGATATGAATTAACTGGAAAGAGCAACCATATCCAGCATATATGGAAATAAGCAAGTTGCTTGATTAAAGAGAACGTAAAGGATTTTATTGTTCAGTATTTCATGATAATCTTAAACTTCTTAAATCATCGCACTACAGTATTTTAATCATTCTTATTGAGGCTAATGAGAGTTCAGCCCAGGTCATAATGACAGAAATGCAAACATCACAATTACAACAGAAGTTTCACTTATAATAGAATTACCTAATAAATTAAGAAATTATATCTGCTTTATAAAAACAGTTTTCTTTGGAAACCAGTTCATATTGTGTAAGGCAGAAATATGTAGTTTTATATAATAAGGTATTAGTACCCACCGTTTTAAACTTTGAGCTTGAAATTACTAACTGGAAAAATAATTGAGTAATTTCATGCTAGGTTTAAAAATCAAGTTTTAATACTGAGTACATTATTGTGATTGATTCAGGATCCTTTTCTGTTACCAGTACCTAGTTATGAGCAAACCCCCTCTGTAATTCTTTTGTAGTGAACAGATTATTAACTGTTTCTATATGTAGATACATTATTTGGTCATAATCCAAAAGCAATTTGCAGGTACAGCAGTACCATAATGCATTGGACCTCTTAAATTCAAAAGGCCTAGCCCACTTAATAGAAAGTACAGTACTTTATATGGGAAAAAGTACTGAACATAATTATCCTGCAATTGGAGGAAAATGACCTGGGCAAAGAGTTCTATTTGTAGATGGACTTATCTGATTTCTCAGTACTTAGAATGCTTGGTTTACAATCTGTTATCCTGATGTTTTCATGTGGATTTCATAAAACATAATCTGCTTTCATATTTAAGGTTTCATTGTATCTTTCTAGCATTATTCTAAAAATAATCCTGTTTTTTTTAACAATAGCATTATTTCATTCATTTTACAATTTCTTCCCCCCCACATCCCACAAATATGTTAAACCAAGTTAGTTTTCCGAGTTATCCTTTATACAACTGAAGCCTTTATTGAAAATTTCTCTTCCTTTAAAAACTTGAGTAGAAAATGTAATCTGTGGAAAAAACACATTTCCCATTAGATGTTTTCTTACTTTGTTACTTGCAGCAACTCAAGAGCACTTATAGAGAATCACATTTCATTCAGACAGGAAGAGATAATAATGTGAAAGTCTCTGTGCATCTGTGGGGGAAAAAAAGAAAGTATTTGAAGAAACTTCTTCAAGGCAGCTCTTCTGTAAACTTAAGAAAAAAGGAAAGGAAAAAAATATTAATTTGATATTTTTAAAAAGTCTTAAAAGTAGTCACCACTATTCTTATTTCTTTAGCTGTCTGCCTCAGTTTAATATTTCCCAAAAGAACCTCATTAGGTGATTTCAAAAGAAAAGTGAATTTTTCTTTCAGGAAGACAATTTTTTCCTGTCAATACTGCACAGGATCTGACACTTTCTTCTTAATATTTTTAAAGATTACTATCATTGATGTACCCTTATTACTTTTTCACACTTTGTTTGCTTTACATCTTGTTAGAAAAAGAAAGCTTGTTGATTATCAATTCCACTGGAAGATTTTAAATACTGAATTTAATATTGTAAATATTAAATCAGACCAACTTGTTTCTTTGGAAAAAGATGTATGGAACACATCTTCTAATAAATAGATAATTATTTAATAATTTTTGCTAATGCATAAATATTGCTTCTGAATTAGTATTGGGCTTTTTGTACATTTCAGGCTCATCTGGTATCGTGTAACTTTCCTTCCTATGAACTGGCAGTAATTATTTCTGCCATTTTTCATTCTGTCTCTCATTTTGATCATAGTTAATAAGCTTATGTAAGTAGTTTTCTAAAATGTCTTACAGGTTAATCACTTTGGTGGATTTAGTGAAACTATATAATGTGCTCCTTCTGAAACTAAATCTCTGTCTTGTGAATGTCAAAACAACAAACAAAAAAGTTTTGGGAGAACATGGCTGTGTATTTGCTTCTGAAATATATGCATTAAAAGTGCTTGTTGCTAAGAGCAAAGCCTTATTCATATAATAGTGATTTTCCTCCACTACACAATCGGGAAATTACTTCCATTAATTAATTGAAAGTTATCATATTCTTAGATGTGAAGTCTTTTTTTCCCTCATTTGGATGGTATTGGGCAGGAGTCCCTAACCTCGGGTCCATGGACCGGACCCAGCCCATGGCATGCCAGCAATAGGTCAATGAAAGCAAGGGAAGTCCCATGTGCAGGATGCAGGCAGCATGCACAAACATGGCGTCTCTGGTCTGCGGGAAAATCTTTCTCCATGGAATGTTCCTGGTGCCCCAAAGGTTGGGGGCCACTGGTATAGAGAAGCTGAACCATTTGTGAACACTGGATTCTGTATGTTTGTAAGGGTTATCTATTGCTGCTATTTGTACAGATACTAGCAGAGATTGTAAATTGTAATTGTATAATACAATTGCATTGTAAATTTTATATAAGAATGTGCATGTAAAGATAATTTGGCCACTCACATAATTTTTAATGAGAATAATGAAAATCACTGATTTGCTTATGTCCTTAATAGTTATTATTGCTGTTGTTTTTTAAAATAGGCAAATTACAGGGAATTATATTCACTATAATTTTCATTGTACAAAATTGTATATAATTTCCAATCCTATGACAATTTCCTTTAAAAATGTTACTCTGTCTCACAATAACAAACTTATTAATATTAATACACTACAATATTTTTAAAGAGTATGGCTCAAAATCAATGGCACAATAAAACTTAAAGAACAGTCTTTCACTTCTGATCTCTTTTTCCCCAAATCATTAGCATAAAACATGATGAAATTAAGAAATTATAATATATCCCCTTATGAGCAACTCTTTGATGATCTGCAGTGCTGTCTGCAATGGTGGGGTGACTTGGCAAGAACTTCTGCCTTATTCTCCCTCCTATTTCTATGTTTCTCTTCCAAAAAGCAAGGTGCTTTTGCACGTTGACTTCTGCCCTATGTTCTTTCTAGTCAAACAATAATCATTTGGCTCAACAAAAAGTTAAAGTGTCAAGAAAAAGAATAGGAAAAAGGATAGAGTCCTAGCTGCTAGTCCTATTGTTGATGGTCCCTCATTAACTAGTTGTAGGATCAATGCCACCAGCGGGTATTCTATCACCATGAAAATGATGAAACTGGCAGCCATACTGAGAAGATCTCAGTCTGGGTGTGTTCCAGGATACACCCATGAATTCAGATACCTAGATTTTAATGTTTAAGGCTATATAGTTAAAATTTGCCTGCCACTTGTTCTTGTTGCTTTGGATAGCAGATATCACCTGTGATATATGGCTTAATTACATCCTATTTGGATGAATTAATGTGTTCTATAGTGGGATGTAGAACTTCAGAATTCTGTGGTAAAGTGGCTTAGAGTTGGCATCTCTATGATACAATATTTTAGTATACCCTTTTTTTGTTTGATCTTCTTTGAAACTGATACCATGTGTCCATTGCTATTCTTATTGTTGTTCCTCAAGGGTCTTCAAACTTAGCAAATTTAAGATGTATGGACTTCAACTCCCAGAATTTATTTACTTATTTTTATTTATTTAATTTGTCAATTGCATACAAGATAATAGGTATAAGTAAAAACATAGTTATGAATACATGGTTACATACAAGAAAAATAAAAAAAATAAATGAAAGAAACAATAGGACAGGGACGGTAGGCATGTTGGTGTGCTTATGCATGCCCCCTACAGACCTCTTAGGAAAGGAGTGAGGTCAATAGTATAGACATCTAAGGTTAAAGTTTTTGGGGTTTGGGGAAAAAAAACACAGAGTCAGGTCGAATTTTCTGGACAATGACCACTCTGTTGCTGAAGTTATATTTCCGCAATCAAGTTTGGTGCGGTTAACCTTGAATTTGTATCTATTGTTTGTTCTAGTGTTGTTATGGTTGAAGCTGAAGTATTCATTGACAGGTAGGACACTGCAGTATATGATTTATATATACTATACTTAAGATCGGACCGAAGGCGGTGTAGTTCTAGGTTTTTCTCAGTCTAGAATTTTGAGTCTGGTGGCATAAGGTATTCTGCAATGAGTAGAGGGGTGTAAAACTCTTCTTGTGAATATTTCTGGACTTTCTCAACTGTGTTAATATCAGATACGTATGTGGGTTCCAGACTGATGAGCTATATTCGAATATTGGTCTAGATTTAGCATTATGTTTTTATGTTTGAGCTCTAGTTATTAGTGTAATATTACCAGAGAAAAAGCTACTTAAGATTAGGTTAACAACTCTTAACGCCTTTTTGGCTAATGTAGTTACAGTGGGCTCTAGCACTTAGGTCATTTGAGATGAGTACTCCAAGATTCTTGACAGAGTTTGGATCATCAACAAGGTCTTGACTTTTCAACCTGTATTTTATTTTCTGATTTTTTTTTGCCAATATGTAAGACAGAGCATTTATCTGTTGAGATTTGAAGTTGCTGTTTGTTTGACTATTCTGATACATAATCAAGGTCTTTCTGAAGGGTAGCAGTATTGTCTGTGGTTTCCTGAGCTAACATGACTGGAGGAGGAAATCTGTGAGTTGAAGTGCACAAGTCTTAAAGCTGTCAAGTTTGAAGACCCCTGCTTTACCATATCCATTTGAGGTTGGAAACTCCTTCTATCTTGAGGATCCTTTGGAAAAATGTGTTTGTTTTTTTATGCCAATTTCAATCTTCAGTATCTGTAGAGATGTTGTAATGCTGTTGTGTCTTCCAGCAGTTGTCTGAATTAAGACAGCTGATTTTATAAATAACTTATTATGAAGTAAAATAGTAATAGTAATAATTATAGGAACACAATTCACTATGTAAACAACACTATACTATATTAACTTTTTTCCATCTGATGCTAGTTTCTAAGCAATATGATCTCTTTTCAAAAAGAGATTTTGACTCTTTATGAGATCAACTTTAATTTTTAATGAATTGATTTTTAATCCATGATGGTTCAAATCCAGAACCACTTTATAAAAATATCTAAAGTGGTTCCAATGTTCAGTAACTTTTATTTTACTGTTAAACCAAATTACATGTATCATTGTTAAAAATAGTAATATATTTTAACCTGATTTTTTTCTGATGAATAATAGAACTTATTTCATTTTGTAGGTAATCATGGCCATTATTGGAATAAATGGAAATATCTCCCACAAAACAGTACCCTGTGAAACTATAATTTTTGCTCTTCGAATGGCAACGTGGAATCAAATATTGGATCCATGGGTATATATTCTTTTAAGAAAAGCTGTTCTTAAAAAATTGTATGAGATTACTAGGAGATTTTGTGGAGTACGTCTCATTAATTTGTCTACATGGGAACTCAGTTCCATTAAGAATTCTTTAAAAGTGGCATCAATTTCAGATTCACCAATTAGTTCCAAGATGACAAACCAACAACTCAGTATAAGAGTACCATAAAGCAAAGCACAGAAAATGATGGAAGTAAAGGTTTATGATAGTTGTGTACATTGAAACATGAGAAGTGGCTTCAATTATAGATAAGTTTCAGTCTGGAATTGCTACTACAAGATGTTTGCCTTATGAATATAAAGAATCCTTTTTATTGGACATGCCCAGCCACATCTAGTGCCAAATACAGGTAGTTCTGGACTTACTACAGCTTGTTTAGTGACTGTTCAAGTTACAATGACATTGAAAAATGTGATTTATGATCATTTTTCATAGCAATAGTACTTAGACTTTACAGCCCATTCTAAGCGGTTTAGAGTCAGCATAATGCTCCGAACAAGCTGGGTCCTCATTTTCCGGACCTCAGAAGGGTGGAAAACTGAGTCAACCTTGAGCCTAAGAGATTCAAATCGCCGAACGGCAGTCAGCAAAAGTAGCCTACAGTACTGCATTCTAACCACTGTGCCACCACAGCTCATAGTTATAACAGCATCCACATGATCGTGATCAAGATTTGCAGCATTCACATAATCATTATCAAGATTCAGATACTTGACAACTGGATCATATTTATGACCTTTGCTGTGTCCTAGGGGTACGTGATCCCTTTTGCGAAATCTGACAAAGAAAGTTAAAGAAAAGAAATCTGACAAAGAAAGTCAGTCTTAACAATAGAAATTTTGGGCTCCACTTGGTCGTAAGTCGAGGACTACCTGTATTTCAGGAATTTCTAAAACAAAAAAGGGAGGCGACGATTATTCTACTTAAAATTATTACATAAAAATGTTTAAAAACCTTAATAAAAATAAGATGTTAGTGGCTGTGAAATAATTTTGAATGAAGTAAAGATTTAAATGTTTGGAGTTTATGTTAAAATGAAACTTAAAAATGTGTTGTCAAATGTAAAATCTTAACAGCACTATTAAAATAGATAGAAAATGGCTCTGTTAGATTTGATGACATATGTGACAGAATTTAGAGACTAGTGTGTTCAAACATCATATCTCTTGAGAAGTAATATTTTGTTAGCAATTCAATTGGGAGTAGAATGAAGCCAGGGCAAGCATGAAAAACTAGACATAAGATATCAGAATCTTAATGTTGAATTTTACAATGGATGTGCAATGAAATTATGTAAAAATTATTAACTTTGAAAATGTTCCTTGTCTTGCTAGTATAAAGCTTTTGCTGTTGTTGCAAATATTTTATCTAAATCTTATAAAACAAAGAATATTCCTTCCGAAATGAAACAGCCCTGCATTTTGGATTTTCTGAGCAATATAAAAATAAATGTATATAAATTGGTTTAAGACAATAAATTAGTTGTGATTTCTGAAAATTCTACCCGACATATTTAATATTTACTAAATAATTGGATGCCATATGATTATACAATTACTTCTAAAGTATTGTGAGTGTTTTAGACTATACACATGTATGCATAGAAAAGTCAATTCACATGTATGCATAGAAAAGTTGTATACATAGTATTATATGTCAAATGTTAATTTAGGTTTAATTTTACTGTTATATATTATTTCATACTGTACTTTGCAAGCTCAATTTATTAATAGATACATAAAAGTAAAAACGTGTTGGTTGTATTGAAAGTAGATTCAGGCAACATTAATGTGAGGATTACATCATTCTTGGTTTGAGTTAAATAAAAGAACGCATTGCATTTAGTTTAAATCATAATATTTCATGTTAAATGTAAAAGGCATTAAATATTCACAATAAATTGAATTTTCAATACACAAAAGATTAAATGGAAACTTTTTATACAGATTAATATATTATTAAATTAACAGTTTATTAAATTAATTTACACATGTATGAATACAGACTCTTCATAGAACTTATATCTGTTCTCTCCAGGGATGGGCTGCTATTGGTCCTGCTTTGGACGAACCGGTACTGAACTGGTAGCTAACTTTATGGCTAGTTCGGTGAACTGGCAAATCCCATCCCTGGCTGGACCCCTCATCCCTCCCATCCAAGAGTCCCCAAGTGGCTTGTTTTGGAGCTCAGGTAAGTACAGGCCCTGCGCGGAGCCTGGGGAGGGTGAAAAATGGGCCTCCCAGAAATTCCAGAAGTTCTAGCAGAGAGTCTCTGGAGCCTGGGGAGGCTGTTTTCACTCTCCAGGAGGCTTGAGGAAAGCCTCCGGAGCCTGGGGAGGGTGAAACCCCCCCCCCAAATTGTGGTGCAGGAGGCAGACTAGGCCATGTTCACCATGGCTATGGCCACCCAGCAACCAGGCACAGAACCAGTTGCTAAAATTTTTGAATCCCACCCCTCTTCTCTGTCTCTCTGCCCCCTCTCTCTTTCTCTCATAGACCTTAGCTGTAAATTGTTAGAAGTTAGCATAATTTCATTGTTTATATATAGCTTCACATAATTTTCTATAAAACATCTATAAATTTAAAGAATAGAATAAAATAATAGAATTGGAAGGAACCTTGTTGGTCATCTAGTCCAAACCCCTGCCCAAACAGGAGACCCTACACAATTTCCAAATATATGGTTTAGATTTAGCAAGGTTCCTAGGATCTCAGGCAAACAAGTGCCTAGGATTTTTCTTCATTGCATTATGCTGGAGCTTTAAAAACAAAACTGGCAAAGATAATTAAAGTTGAATTTTAAAGAATAAAATCAGTGTGCTGAAGAATGCCTATAATATTTTATTACTATTTATGTCTACAGGCTGGTCATCCAGAATTATAGGCAGCGTTTAGGTATACGACAGAGAAATAAAGAGAAAATACAAAGCTTTATTAACTGTTTTCCAAGTTTAGACCTGTACAATTTCTAACCTAACATATTGAATTAACTCTACCAGTTACGTAAAAGCAGCCTGCCAAGTGTTTCTATTATTATGTTCCAGAAAAAGATCTTAATTGTTGAAGTGTAAAGTTGGTGAAAGATAATTCCTAAATTGCAGGTGTGACAGTGATAGAATAATTAAATGTTAATGTTTAGAAAAATGAAGAAACGTGGAGGGTATTTGAATCATTTTATTATCATTTCCAATGTTGTGCAACTATCTTGAATAAATATCATCTGGTATTAGGCTTGATAGATGAAGAGCAAGATTACAGTTCAATGATAGAATATGTACTTATACATGGAAGGTATTAATTTCTAGCATCTTCAGGGAAGCTGGAAAAGACCTTTTTCAAAGATTTGTGAATTACTGTTAGTATAGTCAATACTGAGCTAGCTGGACCTCAAATCTGACTTGATCCAAGGAGCCCTCTAATCTATAACATATGTTCCTCTAACAGATCGATGCTATCATTATACAATACAACGGAGTCCCTTCCTCTTGATCAAATATCATTTGATGTTTGAAACTATGTTATGTCTAATATACCAGAACATGAGAATATTTCTATTTGTCCAATGGTACAGTACTTCTCCTATACAGTATTTAGCCCATACATCCTGCAAGTCTCTTCTGGGTGCTCTCCAATTTTCTAGAGTAATTTTGGGAAGAGGGAGAGAGATGGTTCCAGAAGAATCAGTTCTTTTATGGATTTTATTCCTTCACTATAATAATTCCTTTGGATGAAACCTGCCTAGTGTTTTTGAATGGTGAGATTAGTCTCAATGACTATGACTGATGCTCAACAATAATGTTGTGGAAATCTTCACAAAGGAAAAGAACAAATGATATTTAAATTTGTGAGCTTGGAGATGGGCTGTCAAGTGAATAAATCTGTATTCAATTTTATGTATTTTTTTTTCATTCTGGTTGTATTGTTTTCATTCTGTCTGTATATTTCTATTTATAAATTGTATAAACTACAGAGTGAATATATGATGTAGTGCCTCGTTAAATGTATTATAATGTGCCTTTATTGTTATGATGTGCTTAGAAGAGCAAGGGAGAATTGCAAATGCTGAAAAAAAGGTCATACTGTGAAAGTCACAGAAATATTACAAATACCGGGAATATTATTGATGACTATGGTTTCGGTATTTAAAGGTGACTTTGTTAACTGTTTGTGGTTACAAATAAAGCTATTTAATATTTGCTCCTTTTGCTGTTTTGTCCTTGGAAACGTAGAACAAAAAGGTCTTAACACTATTACATTCCATCAGACTTAGGTAGAACATTTGATCATCTGAATTTCTTTTTCTGTACGTACCTTCCTCACTCAACTGGACAACTTTTAGAATATCCAAAGAACTTGCATGTGCAGGACATAGACTGAAATGTTTTCAGAATTCAGACTGGATTTTATATTAAGAAGTACTATTTGAGATACCTTAAACAAATAATATCTTCTGCATTATAAATGAATATATTAGAGAAAAAAATTCTAGCCTAGCCCTGATTTTCTGGTATTCCATGTGAGGGGGCAGATTTTAGATACAACATTAAACTTGGCTGAATGTTGCTCACTAATCCTTTTAAAGGTAATAAGAGGCTGTTGATATTTATTTGCTCTTTACTCACTTTCACTTAATAGATTACATCTAACACATCTAATGTGCTCTCATAATTGGGGTCTTAGTTAACCAGACCACGGAATACCTGTCTATTTTGAATTAATAATCCTTTATGTATGAACTCTGAGAAATCCTGGAGATTTGAATTGTGTCCTTATCTTCAGAGAGGAAAAACAAAGATCCAACAAATTACAAATTAAAGGGAAACCACATGAATCAATCCTGGAATTTTTAGTCTTCAGGTTTCTTTTAACCAGTATTGTAAAAAGAATGCTTACAAAATTGGTGATGATAAAAAAATGGGTGCAATAACCTTAGAAGTCAAAAATAAAATTAAAATTAAATCTTAATAAATTAGGAATTTTTCACTTAGGAAACAAATTGATAAACAACTACAAGATATCAAATATATGGTTTGGTGATAGTTTTGAAAAGGGTAGTAATCAGTTGCAAACTAACTTGAGCCACCAGTTCAATGTAGCTATAGACAGACATAAATGCAATTTAAAAAATCAATAGAAATATAATTTCTAAATGATGGAAAGTCATCATTTTTCCATTACGTTTTGTTCAAACCTAAATGTTCAGTTTAGCGTCCATTTTTGGGCACAACATTTTAAGAGACATTTAAAGATAAACAGGTTTAGAAAGGAAAATTTCAATCTAATTTAAGGCATGGTAAGTTAAACAAAATGGATTACATAAAACCAAAAGATTATCTCCCCCTTGTTTTTAATAATTTTCTTTTATGTTTTAATAAAATAATTGATTGGAAACTGTTAAGAGATTCCTTGAGGGCCACATGGAGAGTGCAAAGTGACCTAGTATTATGCATGGTCTCTAGGTCAGATTCCAATTCTCTCTTAAGTGATGTGTTTGTTTGGATCCAAGCAAAGATGGGTCCTAACATAATGCTGGGAAAGGAGTCTGTGCAATATTTCAGCAAGCATTTATACTTTATTTGATTAGATAAGCAAGGAAGCACAACCTACTTAGAAAGGAAACACATATCTGTGGAACAAAAATTATTAAAATATCCTTATTGCTTACTCTTAATTAGTGAATATAAGCAATGATACGTCCAACACATCTTCGCATACTCAGGCATCTATCTCCCAATTAACACAATTAAATACAGGAACTTTTATTAAGATTGCTTATGATAGCCTGACGAACACTAAAACCTCAGGTTTGGATATTTTAGATTTATGATGAAATGCAGCAGGATTGTTCACTCTGGTATCCAAGTACTTAGTTATGAATAACTTACAATGTTTTCCCTGGTTTCTATCTGTACCTCAAACACATTTCAGCCACTGAACATTCCTTCTTTTTCCCCAAAAATTTTCTATAAGTATATTAGAATTCCATGGCATCAATGCTATTCAGCATGATGCCAAAATTTATATTGTGATATTATAATGCAACTTTGCCCTTTGCCCCTTGCATCATCACATTGAACAGAGATTTATAGGAGGTAGAATTTGTGTCACAATGAATGGTTTCATTATTGTTCACCTTTCTTCCCTTCTGAGACCTCAGTATCCAGGCATGCCATCTAATATTTCTGTGTGGATATCCTAATTTGGTCACACAACAATTATCATTTGGAGACTAATGCTACAACAGGTGTATAATTTAGTTGAATCCTAGGGAAGGATTGTCTTTCAAAGAAAAAGCATCTACTTCACATGCAGGGAATTCCAGACTCAATCAGTGGCCTGGCACTTGGAAAGATCTTTCAAGGATCTTCCCTGAAAATACAATAATACTCAGTACAGATAGCATTGAGCAAAGTGAATCAATGACTTCACTTTTTGGCTGGGTTAAGATGTAATTCACAAAGAATGGGTAATGTGCTGTGTTTAAGCTAATGACAAAGAGACCACAAAATGACATACTACTGAAGCAAACCAAGACAAGACAGGGGGCTGATTTTAAGCCACCCTGAGTTTCTTGATAGTGAGATTGGCAGCATAAAAATTTAATAAACAAATAAATAAAAAGTAAGTGGGTTTTATGTTGGAATGGACACAATCATTACGCATCATTATAAGTAAACTAGACTTTTTTCTGCCTTTTTCAACAAATCCTCATCGTGTTCTATTTTCAGGTTATTAAAAGTTTTGAAATGTGTTTCCTCATAATTTAAATATTGCCTCTTTCCTGAACTGTAAGAGTACTTAATGCATGTTTGTGAATTCTGTGCTACTGGCACGTACTCCCAGATTCCACTGAACTATCTGCATTCATAAGTGTTCTTGGGAAACTATTTTTTTTCCAAATTTTTATTAGTTTTCAATAAACAAACATATACAAACAAAACACAAAACATGAAAACATAAAACTTCTTTTTGGAAAGCGGCTTAATCCCGGGTTACATCTATTTATACAGACATAAATTCAAAATTCATGCTCACTTTTTATCCAATTTCATATCTTATTTACCATTCTACATTCTATATAGCTTCTCCCCTCTTTCACTCTCTTAATTCTACTTTATTTTATTTCAATCTCAATATTATTTAACAATCTCATTAACACAAAATTTCTCCTGTAAATCACGATTTGAAAAGTATGAATACCTTTGTAATCTTTCCCTCTAAATTTATCTTAAAATTAATATATACTTATCATTACTATTCTGCTTAGTCACATTCTAAAGCTACTTAATCAAATTAATAGGAATAAAATAAGAAATATAATAAGCTTAGAATATAATTACAACACATAATCCGACAGCAAATAAACTCCTATAGTCAAGATCAGTTTTTCCAACATTATTGCCAGGTATATAATACAACAATACAATCTTATGTACTTTGCAGAGCTCTTTTTTTTTAATCAATATTTTTACCCTCACTAATTTCTGAATATAATCTTGTTTTTTACATCTTATAAACCTTATAACTTTCTTCCCTTTTTCCTTCCTTCTTCTCTAATCCTACTATCCTTTACCGTCCCTCTCCTCTGTACTATAACTTTTATTGTTATATTTCAAGTTTTTCTATTTAATCTTCTTCATAAACACAAGTTTCTCCTGTGATCAACAGATATGAAGATAGAATACCTTTAATCTTCCCCTAAATTAAACACTAGAATAATATAGTACCTTTCATTCTGATTCTACTTAGGCCAGTCCTTCACTGACACTTACAGATGAAAGAGGATTTAAAATGTTAAAAAAAGTTGCCATGCCATGGAAAAACGCTAAGTAATCCTCATTGTGACTCACCTGCATACCATTTCATCCGCTCTATCCATCGAGCAATGGGGCCGGTAGCCACTGTGCCGATTCATACCTGGGCGCAAAGTTTTGAGCTGCACAAAACTTTTTGGAACAGATGAACTTTCAGCCGCGTACGGATGTATCATCCGTGACATATACAGGAAACAAACGTTCTATGTCCGTTTATCAATCCGTTAAACGTCCGCTGTATCCTCTCTTGCATCCTCTGGCATTCCACTCAAACTCACATCCATTGCAGCTGAAAATCGGAAAGAGGAGGAAACCAAAAGGTACACAGGAAGTGAAACAAACATCAGATTCCTCAGAACCCTATGGATAAATAAAGAAAGCGATCGTAAGACGAACTGCATCTCGATATAAGTATTAAAATGAGCAAAACGTGACCCACCCATGAGATATAGGATACTATTCATACTATATAGATGTCTCGTATCATGATCTAGAGTATCTGTGACCCAGCACACTATAGCGGACAACATAATTCTCATCTATATACCAACGCGGGCAGAAACCAATCTTAACCTAGATCTCAGTATGAGTCCAAGCAGCGTGGTGTACAGATCAACACTCCATCACCCTTCGGTCTTAGTCTTTCACAATCCATCAATTGTTCTCCGACCCCATGGATGGATGAACAGTCCACCTCTGATAAGTGCGCTCATTCACTCACCAGACAAAACACTGTTCAGACTGTATCACAGTTTTACAGAGAAGGAGAGCGAAGGAGACGTCCAAGAGTGTGCTAGCGATAGGAGGGGATCGGGAACAATTGGAGTTTGGGACTGTATGAACCAGGATGTGATGGTGGAGCTAGAGGCAATGAAGAACGCCTTGTGCATTCCAGCACTTCATGAAGGCATGCCACAGATGCATGTTTGAATGAACTTGTTAGAGCATCTGAGACAGATGGTTTGACCAACCGCCTTGCACGGCAAACTTCAATCCGAACCTGGACCTGGACTGAAGGTGACACTGAACTCTGCGCACTGGCCTCTGAAACAGATCAGGAAACATTGCAGTATGCATGAGGGTGCGCAACACGAACAGCATCAGCCAGAAGTGGTCAAGAAAGTGGTGCAGGCATCATAAGAATAGTGAGGAGCTCCTCCAGTGATCCCACCAGAAGAGCTGGAGGAAGTTGCAGAGCGATGGGTATCAGAGTGGATACTTTCCACACCCGTTGGAAGCCATACGATGGAAAGACCATGTGGCTGCAAAAGCTCCAGCCAACTCGGGTCCACTTAACATTAAACAAGGGCCTTCTCAGTATCATCTCTTTGCCATGGTTGAGTGCTGACCAATTTCATGTACATCGATTGCTTCGGCAACAGGTCAGCGTTCAGATGAGCCAGGTAATACAACGCAAGTGGCCTTGAGCAAGCAGGGCCTTCAACAGGAGGAGACTTGAGGGCTTGGGGCTGGTCCACCATAGCAGCAAGAACAGAGCAGCAGCTTCAGAGTCAATGCAGGGGATGGGATGCTGGTTCCTGGCCATTCTATCACCTTGCCAGGGTTGAACGAAGTAGGCACGGGCTTCCTCTTTCTTGCCTGACTGATGAATAATTGGGTGTTCCTGCATAGATGTAATGTGGCAGCACTCTTTCCCTGTATGTGCTGGGGTCGGTAGCGATGCTTGCCATCCTTTATATCATGGGAGCTGAACGCAATTCATTCATTCCTCGATTGCGCAGTGAATGCTTTGCATCCGATATACCCTCATGCGCATTCCCTTTGTTTCCGCGAAGCATCATGATGCTTGTTCAATCCGCTATGTGTTGCTTCCGAAATTCTCCTGGAACCTTCGGAGGTGTCATCCGCGTTCATAACCTCTTCATCCGCTAGGCGTTCGATGAACATCCATTTAACCATCCCACTAATACTAACACCACGCCGTTCTTTTTCCATTCTGTTTATGAAAATTTCGCATTTTTGGAACAGATGAAAATGGATGGAGCCACCCCTGAAATTTGCTCGCCTGCTGTGTCCTTTTATGCATACGTTTTGCGCCTCATTCGGCCCAGTGGGACCGGGCCTTTAGTGCATTCTGAAGTTGCTTAGATATTATTTAAATGGAAAATAATAATAAGTGTTTGATATGATTGAAACAAAATAGAAAATATACGTTTATTAATATATTGAAACAATAAATCATAGCAAATTAAGGCTGTATTATTAAATCAAATTTTCTAAATTATTTCAAAATAAGATAAAACAAATACAACTTTGTGTGTACTTTTCTTTTTATAATTATATTTTTACCCCTGTAATCTCTACCGATTCTTCTGTATTTCTCTTTCTGATGCTTTCTAACGTTATAAGCTGATTTTTCATCTTATTATTCCCTTTTTTTGTTATTTTTTAAAAATCTTTCATTCTCATTCTCGTTCCCCTCTTCCTTTCTTCCATGGCTAAAATTGTTTGTTCATTAAAGATGGCTTTCTTCTTCAATCACAATTTCTTGTTCTTGTAGTTTCGGTAGGTATAAATTCGCCATTTCTAAAACGTAAAAACAGATCGCGAAGAGCTCTTCCTTCTTGTCTCTTCTTTTAGTTTTAATTCAATTTTCAGTTCATCAACAAGTATGATTGTAAAAAGTTTTTTAGCAAGCCAAATATTTTTAGTCTTTCAAATAAACATTTCCAAAAGTCCAAAGTCACAAGCAATCCAAAGTGCACACGTTGTTTATTTAGTATTTCTTCTTTTTACTATTTTTTTTCCTGGGTTTATTAGTTTTAGTAAGTTTCCAGTTAAAAATATCTTTCTAGAAGTTTTGGTTACAATTTTTGCTTCTAATTCTTATAATTCCATGCAGCCTCCTCAAGATAATCTAATGTTAGTTCTTTCTAAGAAAGCACTTATAGCACAAAAAAAAGTATTTTTTTTTCAATGCTCGAATCTTTATTGGTCCCTTTTAGTTCAATTTTCAATTAATAATTACCTGCTGATGGAAATGGATTTTTCTCACGAATTTTTCCATTCATTTCCTATCACGTAAGGAAGGAGAGTGAGAAAAACAAACCTTTCCTTTTTATTTCATTCATGCTTCTTCATCTTCATCGGGAACGATTAATCTTTTAATTAAAATTTAAAGTCAGGGGCATTTTAGATATTACTTGTCTACCGGTATTGCCAAAACCTTGTCACTTTCTCAGCTTCCTCTGCACATTTATATCCGGATGAAAGCTTCTTTGTGGCGGCCATTGCTGACCGCTGCTCTACCCCTTTTGGAAAAGGGAGTTAAGCCAGCTGAGGAGGAGGGGTTGTGATTCTCCCAGACCCCTGCTGAGTGTTCCCTGTCTTCAGTTACCTCTATGGGGTAACTATAGCCCCCAAATCCAGCTGGATCGGGGGCACTCCAGCGGCGAGGGCAGCAGCAACCGCGCATGATTGCGGATTCCTGCCGCCACTGAAGCCTTGCAAACCAGAAGTCGGGAAACTCTTTTATGAAGGTCAAGGGTGGGATGTTTTAGTGCTCTGGCTTCTTATTCCCATTGCTCATCTTACATAGGTACTTAATTTTCTGCTTGCTTAATAATTTATTTCAGTGCTATATCATTAGGTCTGAAATGTTTCTTTAACTGGGTTCACATTGAGAGCTTGACAATTAAAATCCTAGAAGCATGCTTGCCTTCAATGCTAAAATAGAATAAAAACACTGTTGCATTCAAAATCATCTACAAAGGAAAGAACTGGATTTGATGGTACTGGTTAATGCTACAAACTCTTCTTTATGTCATATCTAGTCAATATATTTTCTTGTAAGACTTAATATAGAGAACATGAAAGGTTGAAAGAAAGCCAAAGATTATAGTCTCTGTGTACTTAGAAATGCACTTGACTGAGGCCAGTATTCAAAACTAATTATACTAATTAAGTGACAGACCATTATATTTATTAGCCCCAGAGCACTCTTGAAGAAACATATCTGTTATATAATTGTAAGAAAAGATTTATTAATCCAAAATCAGTTTAATGATTAAACTGAAAATATTACTTATGGCCCATAATAGTTTTTTTAAAAAAACAAACTTTATTAATTTTACAATTAAAATAAACAAACAAGACATACACAAATGTAGAAAAGAAGAAAAGAAATAGAGTTGAGAAGTAAAAGAGGAAAGAGAGAGAAAGAAAAGAGAAGAAAAAAAATCAAAAAGTGATTAAAAGCGATTTCATCTTCAATAGTTTGTGGGTCATTATTTCTATCCTTATTTTATGCCATATTTACAAGTAATCCTTAATGCGAATGTATAATTACCACTACAATTATAGCTTATCCTCTTTTACAATATTATGTAGCCCATCTTTTATCTCACCATTCATACCAGCAATTCCAGCTCTCATAGTACATTGATGTTTCTTTCTCTTTTAATGGTCGGGTTAATTTATCCATTTCTGCACAATTTAATATTTTTTGAATAATCATTTCCTCTGGTGGAGTATAAGGCTGTTTTCAACATTGTGCAAAGGCCAATCTAGCTGCCGTCAATATATGCAATGTTATATACTTCACTTTTTTTGGAAATTGTTTATTAAAGATTCCTAATAGGAAGAACTCTGGTTTGAATTCAATCTGTTCTGTTGTCGTTTCCTCCAACCATGTTTTAATTTTCTGCCAGTATCTTTGTGCTTCTATGCAGGACCACCACATGTGGAAGTATGTTCCCTCCTTTTTTTTGAATTTCTGGCAGTTTGGGCTCATATTGGGTGCATCTTCGCCAATCTTGGGGGTGGGGGAGATGCCACCTATAAAACATTTTATAAGCATTTTCCTTGTACGATGCTGATTTTGTGATTTTATTATTTCTATTCCAGACCCTCTCCCATTCTGTTAAGGTGATACTATGTCCTATGTTCCTACTCCAGGCTATCATGTTTCCTTTAACTATTTAAATTGCCAAAAGCTTTCTGGCCGTCTAGGAATATCAGGGCTATTTGTTTTTCAGGATGGGCTTCATAAAATTCCAAAACATCTAGGACTATTTTTAAATTATTCCTTATTTGCCTTTTCGGGAGGAATCCATTTTGATCTTTCTGTATATACTCATTCAGGATTCTTTTTAATCTATTTGCTATAATGGTAGCAAATATTTTATAGTCAGCATTAAGGAAGGAGATTGGCCTATAGTTTTGTTTATTTCTGGGGTCCAAATCCTCCTTTGGGATTAGTGAGATCAATGCTCCTCTCCATGAGTCCTGCATCCTGGCTGCACGTAAGACATTGTTAAAGATTTCCATCATGAAGGGTCCTATTTGTTCTCCTATTGCCTTATAGAGTTCCCCTGGAATCCCGTCTGGTCCCAGAGATTTACTGGGTTTTTTTGCTTTTCTATTGCTATTTTCAATTCCGAACAGGTGATATCTTTATTTAATTGTTGTCTCATATCTTCCCCAATTATTTTATCCTTTGTTTTATCCAGGTAATTTCTTATTTTATCCTCATTTACTCCCTCTTTTTTATATAGATCTTCAAAGTATTTATGGGCAATTTCTTTTTTCTGTTCTATCCCATTTTGAATATCACCATTTCCATCTATTAGTTGGTAGATTAATCTTTTTTCTTTCCCTTTTTTAAGTTTATATGACAGCCATCTCCCTGGCTTATTGGCATGTTCAAAATATGTCTGTCTAGTTGTGTTTAAATTTATGATCATTCCCTCTTGTTCAATTAAGTTTAATTTATGTCTTCTGGTTTTGTAATCTTAGATCCCTTGGGTATTCTGTAATTGAGTTTCTAACTCCTTAATTCTTTGTTGCAATTTATTTTGTTGGACATATTTTTCTTTATTCCTCTTGGCAGTACATGAGATTGTTATACCTCTTATTACTGCCTTCATTGTGTCCCAAATGTTTTGTTTCGTAGTTACTTCATTATTATTTTGCTTTAAGAAGTAAGTTAATTCCTCCTTAAACCTATTCATGTATCTTTTTTCTCTAATTCGCTGAGTGCTCAGCATCCACCTTTTCTTTGTTTTTTCCTGCCCTTCCAGAGTATCTGAATTGGATTGTGGTCTGCCCATTCATTAGGTAGGATTTCAATCTCTTTTAATTCATTTGCTATTTCCCCATTCATCCATACCATATCGATTCGTGTCCATATTTGATGCGAGTTTGAATAAAATGTAAATTGCTTTTTGTCAGGATTTAACCTTCTCCATATATATATCAAATTTAATTCCATTATCATTTCCATAAATATTTTTGGTAACTGTCTTTTTTTCTTCATATTCCTCCCTCCACTGTGGTCTTTTTGATAGTCAACAATGGCATTGAAATCTCCTAAGATACAGATGTTTCTTTTTTTTAATCCTACTATTTTTTCATTTTTTTTTAATGTTTAAAAAAACTCTTTTTGATCTCCATCAGGGGCATAAATTACCACTAATATAATTGGAATAGAGTTGATCTAGATTTGCATAACCAGAGTTCTTCCTTCGGGATCTGAGCTTATGAAGTCTACCTTCATATCATCTTTGACATACACAGCAATCCCTTTCTTTTTCCTAGAATCTGCCAGTGTGGTATATAGTTTCCCTAGTTTTGGGCATTCTAAATATTTTTAATCTGACTTTTTTATATGTTTCTTGTAAATTTACTATATCTGCATTTTGTTTAATTAATTTGGCTAGTATCTTTCTCCTTTTTGTCGTAGAGTTGAGGCCTTTAATATTAATTGAGAGTATTTTCCTCTACTCTTCCATTTTCTAGTTGAGTCTCGATCTTTGTCTTGTGATTGCTCCAGTTTCTCTGTGTAACTGAGAGAGCATCTTATCCTCTTTTCTTTCTTGTTGTAATTGAGTATTCCCTTTGGTTTCCTAGGGGTTCATCTCTACTCTTTTGGAGGTCTTAGTTTTCTTGGGAGTTCGTTTCCAATTCATTTTTACTGCTCTGTTCTTCCGGGCCTATCAGCCGTTCATAAAATTCTTGAGCTTTCTCCATAGAATCTATTTTGATTTTCCTTTCCTCCCACGTGATTAGCATCCCTTCGGGGATTAATCATTTGAATATGATCCCTTTTTGATTTAAATGAGCCACTGGAAATTTATAATCCTGTCTTTGTTGTCTCACTCTTCTTAGAATTTGCTTAAGAATGATGATTTCTCTACCTTTATATAGAACTGATTCTTCTCTTGATGGTTTGTATATGGTGTCCCGAACACTACTTCTTGTGAATTGTACGTGGACTTCTTTTGGGCATTTATGATGCCTTGCATAGTATATGCTGACTCTGTAAACTTCATCTAACTCTCTCAAGATCTCATATATTTTTCCAGTAATCCCGTCAGTATTTCCCCCATCACCTGATCCAGATCTTCTCTTGATTCCTCTATGTTCTGGAACCTCAGATATGCAGTGGCCTTATCCATCTCAAGAAGGACCAGTGAGTCTTCCATTTCTTTACTCACATTCTTCAGATGTTCATCTTCCCTTTCAATTTCCTTTCAGTTTGTTCTGTCCTTTTCTCTACCTCTTTTATTGTTGCTTCATTTTTCTCCAATGCCTGCTGTATTGTTCCAACTTTCTCCTCTACTTTATAGATATCTTCTTTCATTTCTGCTTTTAGTCCGCCCATCTCTTCTTTTAATTCATTTATATCTGCTCTCATCTCGTTATGATTTTTCATCATTGTTTCTTGTAAATTCAGCATAGATTCTTGTAGGGAGAGCAGGATCAATTGGATATAAGCATTCGAGGAAGTAGCTGGTTTCTCCGATGGTATTGTTTCCTCAATTGTCTTTTGTACTGCAGGCGAAGATATTTCCATCAAGGTTGTGGACGTCGGGGTAGGCTCCCTTCCATATTTCAGAGTTGTAGTTGTAGAAGTCATTTCTTTTAAAATTTGTTTCTATTGTTGTAATATATTGGTTATATTAATATTCAATGGTGAATTCTCTGTGTTAAGATTTACCAATAATCAAATTAGTTATTCTATCTATCTGCTGGATATCTGAACTCTTTACCAATTTAATAAAGTAGAGGTTATTATAGATAAAGATATTATCACATTATAATTTCAAATCCAAGTTCTAGATCCCATACATAATTTTGTTAGACCTTATTGCTCGACCTCTTCAGAATAATAACTTAATAATAATAACTTAATAATAAGTTCAGAATAATAATAATATAAACAAGTATTGTACCCAAATCCAACTATATATAAATATTATGGCATATTTTATCTGTGAAGTTTTATATATAT
>BHFT01038586.1:0-10499 GCA_004320025.1 Laticauda laticaudata
CATAATTATATATTTGCTATAAGATGTATCTGTAATGTATCACTAATATTGACAACAAATAAGGAACCATAGACTGTTGATAGTAATAGTAATAGAATTGTTAGGATTTTTTAAAATCATTTTTCTTTTCTTTTTTGCCTCTTTTGTGTGTTCTGTTTGTTCGATATTTTGGTTTTGTAATTAATAAAGTTTGTGTTTTTAAAAAAAAAATAAAAAAAATGTGCTCTCGAAGCCTATTGCACCTGCTTCCTTGTTGCATTGATTACTTTTGAATACTGTTTAGACAGTGTTTATATTTGTGATTCTTGCCTTGTTTCTAAATAGTTTTCATTCTACCGTTTTGTGTAATGTAATTTGTGTCTGAGGAAACCTAATTAGAACAGATCTTTATTTTTCTTTGCTTAGGAGCTAAGGTGATTCAAATCAGAATTTCTAACAGTTGATACTACAACTCCCAGAGTTCTGAGCTATCAGGGCAATGGAATTTGGGCAGTGCTATCATAAGTCAACCTGGTAGGGAAGTTTGGCTTACGTGCACGCATTTTTCAAACAAATGGGAGGTTTGTTTCATTTTTTTTTCTTTTTAAAATATTGATTTTTTTATTAATTACATTTCTTAGTACTTAATAAACATTGTGTTGTCTGGGTATTTAATTTGCATAACAATACTGATTATATTCTTAATCTCCACCACTTTTTTCCAACCAATTGATAAAATAGATTCCCACGTTTGATAGTATTCTGTGTCTTCTTTCTGTTTAATTTTCAGTATCAACATTTTTTGTGTGTGAACTCTACATATTTGGATTTAAAAAATATCTCCTCCCCTTTTTTCCTACTGTGTTCTCTTCTTTAAATCTTTTCTTTCCTCATCCCTATTTGGCTCACCTTTTAGAACTCCTCTACCCGTTGCAGAATACCTTATGCCACCAGATTTGAAATTCTAGACCTTGAAAACTAGAATGCCGCTGCCTTCAGTCCGATCTGAGTATAGTATATAAAATCATACATTGCAATGTCCTACCTGTCAATGAATACTTCAGCTTCAACATTAACAATACAAGAGAAACACAATGGATACAAAATTAAGGTAATTTGCCACCAAATTGATTGCAGGGAATACGACTTCAGCAAAAGAGTGTTCAATGTTTGGATACTCTACCCTCAGTGGTCCCCAACCTTTTTTGTACCAGGACAGTTTTCATGCCAGGAAACACTTTTTCGAAGGACCAGCAAAATCAATTCTTCCCCAGATAGTAAAGGGCGTTCTTTACTATTTCTTTACTAAAAACATATATTATATATATATTTTAATCATGATTATTCATTCTTTGACGGCTCTGGGTACAAACATGATCCACGGACCGGTACCGGTCCGGGGCCCGGTGGTTGGGGACCCCTGCTCTATCTGACTCTGGTTTCTTCCCCAAACCCCCAAATCTTTAACCTTAGACCTTTCTACTATTGACCTCACCCCTTTCCTAAAGAGGTCTGTCAGGGGGCGGATAAGCAACACCAACGATGTCCTATCGTTCCTGTCCTATTGTTTTCTTTTACTTTTCTTATATGTATTCCATATATCATAACTATGTTTTTTACTTATACCTATTTATCTTGGAGCAATTGGACAAACCAAATGAAATAAATAAATAAATCGTTGGGATGAGAGAAGGTGAGTTCAGTTGCTCTCACCCCTGTGACCTTTTTTTTTTTTAAAAAAAAAGACAACTCGGACCCTTTCCATCTGTCTGGATTTAGTTTGTAGAAGCTATCTCTCTGTGCTTTACCAGCATCTTGTCTGTGTTTTACCAGTGTCTGATTGTCATTCAGAAACCAAGCTGTTGGCCTTCGTTCCAGGGATATTTTCCTGGTGAGTCAGGTTCTGATACTGGATGATCAGCTTGCCTGTTGGGAAGTGGAGGAGGAAGAGGCCACTGAGACTGTTTGTGACAGAGCGTCTTTATAGCCACATTAAAAACCTGGTCAGAACAAGGGAATGCACTGGCCCATCAGGACTAATCAGACTGGGAACATTGCTAATTTCATTTTCAGATGAAACAAATCATTCCTGGATTTGTTATGACAAGCGGCAAGACTGGAAATCATGGGAAACCTTCCCAAATGTTCCTGTGATTATTATACTTAATCCACAAGATAACCGTTCTGTTTCTACCAACATTTTAGCAAAGATTACAAGATAACCGTTCTGTTTCTACCAACATTTTAGCAAAGAAAATCATGCACTCTTCTGAACGTATAGCCCATAGCCTTGGACCCTGCTTAAGATTGGTACTTCACACTGGTATTACTTGTTGCTGAAATCTTTTCTCTGCCTGCTGTCCATCTGCTACTTTTCCTCTGCTTCTGTGAGGTGTTTTTTTTTTTTTAAATAAATCAACTGTGGCTGACACTGCAAAGTCTGGGTCAGTTTTCTCTTATTGGAAGGAAACATCTGCTTCTGGCACTGTTCACTGTTTATGGAATGGAAAAGTATGTAATTATGGTGACTAGTTTATGTTTTGTACAAAGTCATCATATAGTTTGTTTCATTTTGGCTTATTGTGTACTGTGAAGCCAGCCAACACAGTTTCTAAACCATGTTTTAGGGCTTACCATTGGTTACCAGCCAATTGCAGTTTATTCAATAAATGACAATCCATTGAAACAGGATTGGGGGATGTGTACCCCTAGCCACTGAGTATTGGTCCAAATGTTACATATGTTACACTTTTAGGAGTAATTTATAATGGAGTTCCTACCTCTTCTCCTGAACAGATACCTTTGCATTCTCTTAAAGAAGCTAAAATAAATCTGGCTTCAATATGCATATCACAACTCAAAATATTTTCACAATATCCAAATTTTTAAAAAAGAAGGGGGATTTGCATGGCCATAGAAAGCAGATGTTTACAGGTAGTCCTCAACTTACATCAATTAATTTAGTGACTAGTTGAAGTTACAATGGCATGGGAAAAAAAGTGATTTATGACGTATGATGTATGGTTTTAATACTTATGACTGTTACAGCATTCTCACAGTCACAGGATCTATATGTGGGTGCTTGGCGACTGATTCATACTTAAGATGGTTGGAGGTCCTGGGGTTCTGTGATTTCTTTTTGCAATCTTCTGACAATAGCCATAGCACTTATATACTGCTTCACAGTGCTTTACAGTCCTCTCTAAGCGGATTACAGAGTCAGCATATTAGCCCCAACAATTTGGGTCCTTTACCCACCTCGGAAGGATGGAAGGCTGAGTCAATCTTGAGCTGCTGAGAACTGAACTGCCAAACTGCTGGCAGCCGGCAGTCAGCAGAAATAGCCTGCAGTACTGCTTTCTAACCATTGCGCCACTGCGGCTCAAACAAAGTCAATGGGGAAGCCAGATTCACTTAAGAACTGTATGCCTAACTTAACAACTGCAGTGATTCACTTAACAACTGTGGTAAGAAAGGTTGTAAAATGAGGCAAAACTCACTTAACAATGTCTCACTTAGCAACAGAAATTTTGGGCTCAATTGTGTTCGTACGTTGAGGACTGTCTATATTATAAATCTGGTTCTATTTGAATATCTGTTTTATGCAATGGAGTTACCAATGACATAAGACAGTCATTGCAACAACTATTATTTTACTACTGTGGCCAGGAAGTGTCTATGAGAAGCCTATGAGAAGGATTAAATCAGGGATGGGATTCAACCGGTGTTACTACCGGTTCGGTGATTATGTTTTGCGTGCTATGCACGCGTGTATAAAAACCCTTAAGCTGTGCCACCTGGACAGCTGAAAAGCGCTGCACAGTGGTTTGAAAAGCCACTTTTCCCTGCTTTTTCAACTTCAGCTGTGCTGCACAAAGCAGCTGATGTGGAAAAAGCAGGAAATAAAGGACAGGTAAGAGCCCAGACAAGTGGGTGGGCCAAACAGCAGCAAATATAGAACCAGTTCAGTGTCTTCTGCTCTTCAGAGCTACCGGTTCTATAGGCCCAGGCAGAACCGGTAGCATCCTATCCTTGGATTAAATCATAATAGCCTTCTTTTTCATTTCATGTTCCTCAGTAGCCAGTATACCATCACTGCTGAAATTGCTATTGAACCAACCACTTTTGCTTTCCTCTATAAAATTGCCCAAGTTGCTGCTATTCAACCAACCACTTGAGGCTTCATAGTGGGTATGGACAGACTGCACACTTATGGACTCTGAGTATAATCTCACTTATGAACTCTGAGTATAATCTCACTTATGGACTCTGAGTATAATCTCATGCAGATAATTGCATGCTTTCTCAATTCCTCTCTGCCCTTTATAGAGTGTTCCAATTGTAAAAGCTGCTATAATCTGAGGTTGGCAGCCTATTGAGAGTTGGAACAACCCCATAGGGATTCAAGGATTCAATGAAAAATGAGCTGAGATTAACTCCAGAAGTTAATCAGTTAGACTTTAAATCCAGAATAGACATTGGATTGTCTCATTTAGGAGTCATTCCTCATCAACTGCAACACAGAGCAGTGTCTCCATTGAGAGAAACTCCCCCCTTTTTTCTCCTTCTGCCTTTAGGATTCCTGCTTTTTCTTAAAAAGCTGGCAGCGAGGCAGTGATGGGATTCACATTTTTTTATTACCGGTTCTGTGAGCATGGCTTGGTGGGCGTGGCAGGGGAAGGACTATAAAGTCTTCAGTCAGAGGTAGTATTTGCCGGTTCTTCAAACTACTCAAAATTTCTTCTACTGGTTCTCCAGAACTGGTCAAAACCTGCTGAATACCACATTTGAAGCAAGGGCTTCATTCCTCATATTGACTTCTTTCTTTGGTTTTGCAATACTGAATGGAAGAATACTCTACTTTTCTTTCTCTTGCTACAAACTAGATGCCTGGTGCTCTCCCGTGGGTTGACCGTAGGCAGTTCAAGCAGACATTATCTGTCAGACATACTGGTACAAATAGTGCTCTGGGTAAAGTTGGTGACACAGAACATAACTATGGAAGTACTCTGACTCACATTCAAATCTCAGTTCTGAGAAGAAATAGGTTTTGCAGATAAATAATAAATTCTGGTTAATAGAGGACAGTAAACTCCACCTTCTGAAGAAAAAATCTTTCTTAAACTGACACTTTCTTAAACTTTTTCTACTAACGTATGTCCTTGGCCCTTGGCTAGTCTGGCTAAGGATTATGGAAGGTTAGAGTTCAATACACCTGGAAAAACCCAGACCAAGCAAGGTGTTACAGGCTGTGTTTGTACAGTAGCAAACCAAAGGAGGACAGCTTTTATTACTACTATTATTATTATCTCCTGGCAAGAGCTGCACTTAATTACTTTGAATAAAAAAATTAGGCCTCTGAGGATGCTTTGGGATATGTTATCAGCCAAAGAAGCAAAAATGTTACACACTGCCCAAACTGGTAGTTTTCCTATTAAATTTGGTGAGGAAATTGTAAGAATATTTTGGTGACTGCAAATATGAACAGGGATCACATGAAGTCTACAGTAATTGATCAGGTAGCAAATTTTTGAAGAAAGTGCTCATATTCAGGAAGGAGGAAATTAAAGACTGACTATTAATCAATCAGCATTCTCAAAATATTTTCCTCATGAGTAATAAGGGACAAAAATTCACAAGCTGTAGAGCTACCATAATTGGGCTGTACAACTCTGAACAATCTCTAGATGGCAGCAAAACATTAGGAATACTGTGTCTCTTTGCTGCCATCTAGTGTTTCCATCCATTTTTGCAGCCAGCTATGTTCACAAGACTCAGGAAGCAATCCCACTGCAGCAGCAACACATCATGTTACCACAGTAAGGACCATCATATATCAAAGATCCTAGGTAAGGAAAGGCTCGGACATTTTTATTTTTTCAGCTCATTTTTTTCTCTTCATTAAAATATAAAATAAACCTTTCCATATTTTGTATACTTCTTGCAATCCAACCTTTCCTTTCAAATTGTTCTAATTTAATACAGTTTATTGCTATCTTCTTCTTGTAAAACAATCTATTTTATGCTTTGCAGGAACAGACTACAGGTAGTTCTCAACTCACATCCATTCATTTAGCAACTGCTAACAATTATGACCAGACCTTGCAGTTACCACCATCTCAGCTTCCCCAGAGCCATGATCAAAATTCAGCAGGTTCTGACTAGTTCTGGAGAACCGGTAAGAGAAATTTTGAGTAGTTCAGAGAACTGACAAATACCACCTCTGACTGGAGATTTCAAAGTATCCTTCCCCTGCCATGCCCACCAAGCCACGCCCACCAAGCCACACCCACAGAACCAGTAGTAAAAAAAATTGAATTCCACTACTGACCAGCATGTATTTACAACAGTTACAGTGTCCTGGGGTCATGTAAATGCTATTTGTGATCTTCCTCCCTGCTTCTGATAAGAAAAGTCAATGGGGGAGTGGGGGAAGCTGGATTTGTTTACTGATTGTGTGATTCATTTAACAGCCAGAATAATTTGCTTAACCACAGCAAAAAACACAAGTGATCATAAAACAACTGTCAAAGCTCTGACTAACGAATCCAAGCAAATCAGAACCCTGAGCTTTTCAAAGATCTTATTTATTGAGTGCATCATATTGGCATAGCTTCAAAGGAAAACCAATTCTAAATCTTTCCTGTGGTTTCAGTATAATTAAACTATGAAATAACCCCATCCCAAGTGTCACAGGTCACATTGGCTAATTGGGTAAATTGGGAGGCTCTCCAGGCACTCCTTTCCCAACCTTATCCATTGCCAGTAGAGATGACCTTGGTTCTCACAAGAAAACTCCCTGTTGAGTCTAGCAAGGACTTCAAACCTCCTTCCCCCTTTGTGTGGCAACTGAGAAACAGAAAGATGGCTGCTGCCAGGTTTGGTTTCAAGTTAACAAGAATATTTCACAATTGCTTTGCTTAGCAATGGAAATTCTGGTCCTGTTCGTTAGGACATCAAATGACATGACAGAAACCTGGAAGTAGTCACAAGTGAAGTTGCATGCATCATGATGCCATCAGGTAAATGGCACAAATGGCATGATTTGCTTGATTTCTACAATTATGCCATTCACTCTATTTTCACCTGCAGGTGTCTATGGTGATACAAGCAAGCACCTCTGAAAGTGATTCTATATCCATGCTTGATTATTGCTCGGATGCCATAGGCAGACCAAATTCTAGGTATCCCTAACAGAAATAAAGCTGTCTCTTTCATTGAAAGGTGCATCCACCTTTATATGCCTGACTGCTTGTTTCATGTTCATTTAATATTTTTAAGGAAGGAAATATAGGAACAGCTAATAATTTAAATGTGCAATTAATACACAGTTCATAATATAAAGATATTATTTGAGACATTTGTCCATCATTGCTACAACCTGCTAATTTGTAACTACACTCAAAGAACAAGAACATTTGTGAGGCTGCAGGAGAGATGTTGGTCTCATTGTTTGGCTAGGCTGAGCAATCCTCTGAAGCAGGGGGTGGGGGGAAATATCAAGCAGGAAAGATATTGTTTCACAAAGTTGAAGAAAACACAGGAGACAAGGCCATTGCTGTAGTAATGAGGCACCTCTTGAAATACAGTTTTCCCCATCTTTCCTTCCTCTCCAATCACAGCATGCTTTCATTCCTTGATCATCACAATCAAGTGGCAGTCAGAATGAGAATAGACCTGGAAGGGACCTTTGAGGTCTTCTAGTCCAGCCCCTTTCTCAAGCAGGAGATCCTATACCATGTCAGACAAGTGGCTGTCCAGTCTCTTCTCAAAAACCTCCAGTGATGAAGCACCCACAACTTCTGAAGGTAAGCTCTTCCATTAGGTTAATTGTTCTCGCTGTTAAGAAGTTTCTCCTTAATTTCAGGTTTCTTCTCAACTTGATTAGTTTCCATCCATTGTTTCTTGCTCTGCCCTCTGGTGCTGCAGAAAATTGATCCCCTCTTCTTTATGGCAGCCTTGCAAATACTGGAATACTGCTATCATGACTTGGGGGGACATCTATCAATCACCCTCTCTAAGGATGCTTTTACATAGCATTTTAATCTGCTTGCCTGCTGTGATGCTGTCTGTTGTCCCTGAAATTATGTTTGAACATTCCAGTCCAAATCTCAGTTGGTTGGCAACAAGGTTGGATTGACTTGATGCTGAGTCTCAACTATGGGCACCAGGGCCTGGAGGACATAAATAGCCAACTGGAACTGGAGCTGCCAGGAGACTGGAAAATAGCATGACAGATTGTTCACCAGGAAGGGCTTAAGATGACTTAGGAGGGGCGGTAGCAGAGCTACAAAATGCAGGAAGAGGTGCATTTGCAATGGCTAGGAATGGATAGAAGAAGACGGAGTAGACTATTGATCGGAGATGATGGACTATTCTGACACTCAAGAAGAGTATCTTTACAATTTATATTGTTTTATTTGTTTCCTAGCATGATTTGATTGATTATTAGTAACCTATGACTATCGCTAAGTGTTGTATCTTATGATTCTTGATGAATGTATTTTTTTTCTTTATGTACACTGAGAGCATATGCACCAAAGACAAATNAATTCCTTGTGTGTCCAATCACACTTGGCCAATAAAGAATTCCATTCTATTCTATTCTATTCTATTCTATTCTATTCTATTCTGAGAAGGATCCATACAGATTGTAAGGCAAGCAGAAAATACAGACTATCCTATGGCTCTACCTGCAGGCAGAATGTCATTTGAATTTCTCTCCATTTCTCATTGCATCTTTGTGAATGATGTTTTATATATATATATTCATAAATTATATTTTTCTGTTTGTGCATTGCCTGAAATCTATTCACCAGCAAGGAAGTGTGAAAGCTCCTAATACTGAAATTATTCTTGGGATTTATTTAACTGATTAGCTATTATGATTGAAATAGGAAGTTTGGCCGATCTGATAATTCCAATTATACCCCAATAATTTTTGGTGGGGTACATTCATATGTGGGATCCAGAAGGGAAGGGATATTAAAAAAAAGATTGCATATATGTTCTGTTTTATATTTTAGTTGCAGAAAAAGGGAGTAAAAAAATTGAGAATCAGTTTTTATAGTTATTTGTTCTTGATGCAATGGCCTTATTTTCAAATATATTAGTTATGTACTTTACTGAAATATGAACCACAGGAAAGTAAATGGGCCTACAGAATCCAGCATCCTAAAAAGCTGGTTTTACCTACAGGAATCCTTCTGGGAAACATCCCTGATCAGCTCAACTCTTTTTCCTTTCTCTGGAAGATTTAAACATGCACATACTGTTCCTTCCAGCCCTAACCCTAGTGAATAGGTGTGGCAATCGCCTGTAATAGACTACTTCTTCAAAACCATGAATGAGGTCAGAATCCTATTGTCCACCATGCTGTGCCAGGAAAACACAAAAAAGGGATTGTTTTCAAAAATATTTTTTTACCTAGAATCACTTCATACATAGCCTTGGACAGGTTTATTCATTAATCTTCCATCATGCCAAAACTATTAGGCAAATCTTCCCACAGTTGTTTCCCAGGGGTGTGGCACATTGTAAAGGAAACAGGAGAAAGGGATCAAGGACAGATGATTTTCTTTCTTGTAAACAAGCAAGCAAGCAAAATGCAGTATATAACAGTAATCAGGATGGTTGTTCTTGAGTGATAGAATATAACGATCAGACTAATCTTTAAAAAGCAGAAGCCCTTTGGGTGTATTAAACCACCATTTCCATCACCTCTAGTCAACATTGCCCATGCTGGTTGAGGAATATTAAAACTGTAATCCATGGTCCAATGGTGTGCCAGACTAAGAAATCTGTGCATCCTGGCTGTGCATGTCTAAGTATGGCCACACATTAGTCCCTAAAAGAGTGGAAGTAAATAATATTGCACTAGAAAAGATGATACATTGTCCCTCCTCCATGATCCAAATCAGCTGATATTATATAGGATAGCAGACCTGGTGGCACAGTGGTTAGAATGAAGTATTGCAGGTTAACTCTGCCGAGTCTGGAGTTTGAACCTGACAGAGATCAATAAAATTAGATACCAGATTATTTCAGGCAATGGACTGACATTGTAAACCATCCAGAGAGTGCTGTAAAGCAGGGGTACCCCATCCCCTCCCCCGGGCTGCAGCCTGTACAGAACCGGGCTGCACAAGCGGGAGGTGAGTGCATGAGCAACTCCACTTACACAACTGGCGGGCAAAGCCGAAGCTCCATTTGTGCAAGCAGCATGCATGCGTACCTGCTGCTTGCACAATTGGACTGCATACATGTGCATGTGATCAGTCATTGCTCACGCAGAAACCCCCCCACCCACCATTGGTGCAGCCAGTCAGTAGAGCTGGAAATATTGGGGACTGCTGCTCTAAAGCCCTAGGAGCAGTATATAAAGGCTAGGTCACACTGGCGGACTGATGCAAAACGTATGTAAAAAGGACACAGCAGATGAGCAAATGTTCCATCCATTGTTATCCGCTCTCAAAAGTGCCCCAAATTTGCATAAACAGAGTGGACAACAACGGAAAGGA
>BHFT01038587.1:0-24234 GCA_004320025.1 Laticauda laticaudata
CACCAGCAGCACCAGCAGCAGGAGAAGCACCAGCAGCAGCAGAAGCAGCAGCAGCACCAGCAGGAGAAGCACCAGCAGGAGAAGGAGCAGCAGCAGCAGCAGCAGCAGCTTCAGAGTCAGTGCTAGGGGGTGGGATGGTGGTTCTGTCCTTCTTGCCAGGGCTGGCAAGAGTAGGCACAGGCTTTCCCTTCTTCCCTGACTGTCGAACCATGGTGTTCTTTCAAGAAGTCTCTGGCAGCAGGTCTTTCCTCTGAATGCTGACTGCTTGCGAGCTGAATACTTTTATATCCACGGAGCTGACGCAATTCATCCTCCCCGTATGCACAGTGAATGCTTTGCATCCACTACGCATCTGCTACGCATCTGCTATGCATCCTGCTATGCATCCGTGATGCATCGTGATACATCCGCGATGTATCCTGCTATGCATCCGTGATGCATCTGCGTCATCTGCTATGCATCTGCTCCTTCCGCTATACGTCCACTTTGCTATTCTCCCCCAGAAGCCCTGCGGATGTGTCATCCACTTCCATCCGCGTCTATCCACGTCCACGTTCCATCCACGTCCATTCCTTTCTGTTGTTTTCCGTTCTGTTTATGCAAATGTGGGGCACTTTTGAGAGTGGATAACAACGGATGGACCCACCCCTGAAATTTTGCTCGTCTGCTGTGTCCTTTTTGCATATGTTTTGCATCTGTCAGCCAGTGTGACCTAACCTTAACCTATTACCACACTCTTTGCAACCTTCTGGTGCATTCAAGGTAGCGGATGAAGTTAAAAATGATAAATGGCAAGTGCTTACTGAACCAGATTAAGAATAGGCGATACTGAAGACAACACTGACATTATTGGTACTTGCTGGATCGAAATAGGAGGTGCTGGACATCTTGCTGCAGGGACAACTCACCATGAAAACAATTCTCTGTGAGCTTAAGGCCTTCTACATTGGTTCCTAAGCTGTCTCTGCTTGCCCCTCTCCCTGCCCAGGAGCTGTCAGAATCCAGCATAGTATGTTAAAAGAGAGGGCCTTCTCCCAAGCTCAGGCACAATCAGCAGTTTGACAACTTGGATGCAAATAAAAGTCCTAAGGCTCAGAATAGTGTATGTCTCTGGGTATATGCAGTACAACAAGCCTGCCTTTTGCACTGGGGTGGGGAGCACTAGAAAGTGAGCCAAGGACAAGGAGGAGGATGAGCTGGTGGGAATTTTGGTCTCCCTTAAGCCAGGCCAGCTTTGAAAATGGAAGATCCCAGGTTGTGGCAAGTTGTCTCCATGGTGAACTGACCAGAGATGTGTCTCATGGTGAGATGGCAGCAGTAAGGTGGCTACAATGAGTTATCCTAGACCTTGCTGGATAGCCTAACTTCCAAACAGTCACCAGGACCAGAATCTGTTGTTAGCTGTGCAGCCTGTGCAAGGAGGTAGGGAACCAAGAAGAAAAGGTAGTATCCCACTCTTTTATGTTTTAAAATATCTATATATTCCATATATATTCATGTATAAACCCATCTGTAAATAAGCTGACCCATGAATTTTGAAAGTAATACCCCTGAAAAGTGCACCATCTATGGATAAGCCGATTGTGAAAACTAAAACATGTGAAAAGCTCAAAGGTTAGTTAATTCATAGGTGGCACAGTTGCTATGTGCGTATAATGTGTTCATACCTATGTCTTGTGATTTTCTTGGGTAATATACTATTCACTGTTGGGATCTCCTATTAATGATTAATGACTCACAGTAATTTTCTAGATTTGGAAAATAAAATGATTGTGTGTATCTTCTCCAAGATTGTGGTGTTTCTTGAGTAAATTTACATTACAAATCTATATATATTCATGTATTTCTGATCTTCAATATTGTGTTTTTCCATTTGCATATATGTATACAGTATATTGGAAAGCATAGGGCTGTCAGCATATGCTCCACTCTAGATCAAGTGAAGGACAAAAAGAGAAAGAGAAAAGGGAACTGGAGTTAGAATAGAATAATTAACAATATTCTTAGCTTCTTTATGATGTGTCTCCCATAAATATGTATTGAGGGTATTTTTTCTAAATAATGTTTTTCTCTGCAGCTATCAGATCAACATAGCCCATTTTCAAAGTTGACTTTCCTTTGTCAGTGTCTCCCACAACCAAGTCAGGCTACAATTCTGCACAAGGTCATCCTGACAGAGTCTCAAATCTCTTAACATAATGTTTTAGAGAAACAATCTGTTTGGAAAGAATAAACAGCTTAATTAATTAATTAATTCAATCCATCAACCAATCAATAGATTAATTAATCTGGCAGCTGACATACTAAGCTACAAAAAATACTGAAAAATCTTCCGGCTGATGTTGCAGAATTATCAGACATGAGGAGCAGATCTCTGTGCTCCCACACTGAGTTCCCCCTGTTGGAGGGCTCCAAAAGGATCTAAAGCCATTCTATAGGGGTGATGAAGAAAAGAGGGGCGCCCTGCACTTTGGAGAGAGCAGCAACTCTCCTGCTGGTCTCAGGGCTTCTTCCCTCTCCCTCAACAATGAGAAGAGGCAGCCATCATGGCTGCCATGAAGCTGGGACAGCCAAGGCAACAAAGAACTGTGCAGGAGTGGGGCAGATGAACAGTGATTGGAGCTGGATGAGAAGATTCCATTTAAACTGTAACTTTAAAGAAAAAAAAGAAAGAAGCTATTTGTAAAGCGGCAAGCAACCATATAGAGAAAAATCCTAGACCCGAAAGAAAGGAACTAAGAGGAGAAAAGATAAAGATTTTTTAAAACATAGAAAATTGGACTTTTAAACTTGGCAGACATTGCTTTGGTAAGGCATTATAAAATGCTGGACTATCTATTTGAATCTACTTGAATAGCTGACTTTGCTTCCATAAACTGAATGAAATTTGGATCAATTAAATCTATAAGAGTTGAAACAACACTAAGCTGAGGGTGCCATCTATTGGTGAATGGAATATACTAGACCCCTTACAAGTTTAGAAAAAAAAATGATGAGAGAAATAAACAACATTCATCTGGAGGACTGTGATGACACTTAATTAGTTACTTTATGATTACTTGTGATTCGATTATGAGAATAAGGAAAACTTTTATGAAGCAAAGTTATTTTTGATTTGCGGAAGCTTCTTGGACTACTTAAATGGAATTTATTAATAATCCTGAGAGTAAAGAACTATGATTATTGAACTTTCTGAGGAGTAATGTTGGACTAGAATATATTGTTTTTGGACTTGAATAAGAGCAGAACTTATTAAATTAAGAAGATGATCATCAGAGGAAAGGAATGAGATTTCAAGAAAAATGGTATTTGTTAGGAATATAAGTCACCTAACAGGTATTTGGGTTAGAAATATATAAACCAGGATAAACATTTAAAAACTGTATCTTTAAGAAAATGCAAAACTGCAATTGGTGTGGCTTTTTCAAATGGGCGCGATAAGATGGGAGGCCAGAAACCTGGGTTGTTTAGTCTGAGTCTCAGAAGAGAGTGTGAGTGTGTCTTAAGTTTCGGCTTCTGTTGGAAAGTATTGCCGTTGCGCTCCATTTCCTAATTGACTGATATTTCTGGATTAATGTAAAGTCTGATAAGCTGAACTGGTTTTTTGAGCATATGGACTGTGATATTTGGATTATGCCCCTGGATTGAAAACTGACTGATTTTACACGTGAATGACTTTGGATGCTTATTTTGGACTTTGGCTTAAATCTTTCAGGAAGTAAAAAACCTAACATTTAGCTGTAACAGTGTATCTGTGTGGGCTCTGTGTGTATAATTCCAATCACTACTCTCTAATACGTCTCCCTTTATCGCGCTCATTCTGCCTCATGTGCGGAATTATCTGAAGCACTGATTCATGGGCCGAGATCACACCAGGCTCACATAACTAGAGAGTTAGATGTGAATGTACACGGTACCTAGTATACCAGAATCAGCATGTTTACTGTTTAATTATGGGTTAGCGTGATCGCTAGGAAAGATGGGCACGAAGTGCACTTCAAAGCAAGGTGCATATCACTGATAACGTCGAACCAGCTTTGGATGGAAGCAAACTATGTTTCCGTGGTCTATGAAATGGCAGTCTTACTTCTGCGTAGAGAAGGTTTATGGAATGCTAGTTAAAGGACCCCACCAGATGATAATAATGCTTTGGGAATCCAGAATATGAGGAGGATGATGCCAGAGAAAGCTTGCTGACTTTAAAAACAAGAACAATGAACAAGCCTCTTTGTTATAATTGGACTTAAGCATGAGTGACCAGCAGCTTGTGCTCATATTCGTCGGAAAAGTAGTTCTGTTGCATAAGCAATGTTGGGAGAATTTGAGGAGATTTATGTTCGTGAGCAGTGTACGATGCACACATACATCTTAGCACATAAACTGTTTAGAGGCATGTCTTCTGAAAGGATGGAGATAATGTTTAGCATCATCTTGAATTTCAGTGAAAATTAATTTTTAAGAGGCTACAGTGAAATAAAGGAACTAATATTTCAGAAACTGCATCAGTTTAACAGTTCAATTTCCTTTTCTCATTGGAATGAAAAGTTATGATTAGATTATGCTTTCTATCACTGGAAGTTCCTGCCCAAAGATAAACTGACATTGACTGACATAACTGTAAGATTGTTAGAAAGAAGGGCAAGAGGACGAGCTGGATAGGGACCAACTGAGGAAGGAACAACCACAAGATAGAGGATTTAATACTTCAACATCCTGGCTATACTGTTAAGAATGTTTTTCTTTGCGTCTAGGTAATTTTTATATAGCTAAATTCTGTAAGAAAAGAAAAGGAGCAGATCAGCTGGCAAAACACTAGAAAGGGTAAAGAGTAAAACTGTCTAGCTTTAAGATCTTATATCCTGAGCAATTCAACTGTAATCCAATAGATTTGTGGTGTGTTTGTAATCCTGAGGAGTATAGGAGAGGCATGATCAATTGCATTATTATCTAATAGGAATATGTGTCAAAAAAGTTGGAGAAAGAGTGTGCACACGTCGAGCGAGTAGAGGACGACCCGTGATGAAAAATCTGAGACCCATAATGTCGCACTGTGCGCAACATGATATAAAATAAGCATAGAACGGATACATTGAACACGCCGGACAGCACAGGAGGGTATATGTTTACGAGGCTATGTTGTATATACTGGAGACATTAGATCATCGGGCCGGGTCAACGTGAAGTCCCAGCTCATGGTAAAATCTGAGTATTGATCAGTATTGTTAGGGTGAGTGTGTTGTCACAGGACTCACGATGCTAGAAGGCTTATAGCTTGCGTAATCATAGGTTCTTATGTTTAGTGAGTAAGCTTCTCATGCTTATGTTGTAGAGGGGAGATCATAGAGTCACGAGGAAGAGAGGTAAAGCACTGAAAGAGGGATACAACGCGCGCGTGTAAGACACGTTTCGGATAGTCGTCTGACTTTCTATAAAGATACTTGGAGAGGATTATATGTAAATACATGGATGACCAGTCTGAAGATGGCTAACTCAGTTTAAAACGTGTTAAGGCCACATGATGAATTGTATAACATTTATTGCATAGACCATCTAGGGCACAATTAATTCAAAATGCTCAGACAAACTGTTGAATTGGCAGAGGGAGTAAAATTGAAATCCTGTTAGGGCAAGTATTTACACTGTAATGCTTGTAGTCAAGAAAAGGTAAGGGTTACTCCAGGCAAACAGACTAAATTGGTTTAAAGACCAAAGAAGCCTTTAGAGGTTGTGTTTTGCTGACATAAATGTGGTGCTAAAAACCGAAGTTCTAGGAGGTGCCCTGTTAATATTTTGATGAGGGCATTATGAGACCATTTACTTCACGATACGGTTATGCTATCTTTATGAAAAACAAAACAGAACATTCCAACATTTCTTTAATTGGCTAAAGGTTGCTGGGGAGAGAAAAATGATAAAGTAAAGTAATTAGCTTTAGTATAACCTGATAATGGGACTGAATTTAGGCTAAAAAAAGATTCCAAACAATGTTGAAATTGGCTGGGTGTTGAGGGGCATAAACGTTCTGGCACCCTAACCAGACCCACAACATAACCTCTATTTATAGAATGAAGAGGGGCAAAACATTACAAGCCATGGCTTGGCACTATGTTATCTGATTCAGGTTTACCTTCAGCATGTGGGGTGAAGAGCCATAAATGTGTTTGTAACCAATGTTTTGAACAACGTAGTAAATAGCAACAAATGGGAGAAATTGCCATTCACGTCGTTGGCATGGAGAAAACCAAATTTAAGTATCTAAGCACGACATTTGGAAGCTCCAGCATGGGTTTGCATATTCCTCACAAGTAAAGACTGGAAGGGGCAACATAGAAGCTAAGAAGTTATTTATGGGTTATGAGGCCAACTGCATAGAGCAATTAGATTTTCTAGGGATCAAAGGCACAGCTTATATTTATTGTAGTTAGTGCTAGTGCAAAAATTTTTCTTGAGCAGCGTTGATGGGATAACTGGACCACAGGGAATCCAGCAATGATATTATTAATTGAGCACAAATAGTGCCCTAAAAGATAAATCAGTAACCACATATAAGCCCTTAAAGAGGAGGGAGCAGGAAAGAAGTAATAGAAGCAGGCACAGAGAGGAGATAGAAGAACAGGAGGGGGGCAGGTGGCACAGGAAAAGTCCAACCAGTAAGTCCTGTATTACCAAGACGTTCAAAACCCGAGTAAACACAACCACCTGACAGATATCAGGCTAGTGTTTGTATGCCAAGTGAATACATGTTTCGCAAGTAAAGGCCCTGTCAACAAGCTGCCAACGGATGGGCAAAACGTTAGTAAAAAGGAACACAACGGACCGAGCTAAAATGTTCATCCGTTGGTTATGCCAACTATCAAAGGGGGCAAAAATTTGCATAACCCGGAAGGGCAGATAACAGCGACGTGAAAGAACGGACGCGGGGAGGACGCCAAAGGGCGGATGGAAAGCGGATGCGGAACGGAAGCCCCAGGCGGATTTGGAAGGCGGAATGGGAAGTGATGGGCGCATCCGCTAGGCTTCCGGGGGACCTCAGCAAAGTTGGATGCGGAACGGATGAAAGTCGGATGTACACGCGGATGCACAAGCGGATGAAGCGGATGCAGCAGTGGAAGGGCCTAGTGGATGCCAGCAGAAGCCGAATGGATTACCGAGCGTTATGAGGCATGGTCTAGGTGTGGATTTATTGGGTTTAAGCCACGTGGATATAAAGGGAAGCAGCGCTCGCACGTGGCCAGCATTCGGCAGAAAGACCTGCTGCCGGATACATCGAGTCCTTGCCTGCCCTGCTGCATGCCGTGCCCTCAAGCCTGCTGGCCAGCCTTCCTCCTGCCAGCCTGCCTCCAACCTCCTGGCCGGCCTCCTGCCAGCCTTACTCTCTGCTGCCTGTCAGCCTTGCTGCCAGGCCTGCGCTTCCAGGCCTCACGTGCCAGCCAGTCTGCCTGCCAGTCTTGGTGCCTGCCTGGCCTTCCTGCCAGCTTTGGGTGGCCAGCCTTCCTGCAGCGCTTGGTGCCATGCCAGCCTCGCCTGCTAGCAGCTCTGCTGCCAGCCTTGGTGCCTGCCTAATTTCTGCGCAGGCTTCCGTTGCTAAGCGCTTGTGCCCATGCCAGCCTCATCTCTCCAGCCAGCACCACACCATGGGAAAGAAGCGAAGCCTCAGGCAACCTGCCGCCATCCCTGGCAAGAGGACAGGGCCACCCTCCCAATCCCCTTGTCCTTCATGACTCTGCATTCTGCTGGGGCTTCTGCTGCTGTTCGGCTCACTGCTTCTGGTGCTGGAAGGCTTCTGCTGAAGCTGCGCTCCTGGTGGGTGCGTTGCTTCTGCTACGTTTACCTGCTGAAGCTGCTCCTGGTGGTTTGGGTGCTTCTGCTGCTGCGGTCTCTGGCTGAAGCTGCTGCTGGTCCTGCTGGTCCTGCTGGTGCTCCTGGACTTGCTCGTCCTGCTCGGTAGTGCTCCTGGTCTTGGCTTGTCTGCTCGTCGCTCCTGGTCCTGCTCACTTGCTTGCTGCTGCTGCTCATGGCTCCTGGTCTTGCTGCCGAGATCGTTGTACTCGTGTCTGACGCGTGGGGTGCTGGGCTGGTGCTCCACCTCTGCTGCTGCTTGATCCTGGTCCTGGCTGGTGCTTGCTGGTGCTGGTTGCTGCTGCTGCTGATCCTGCTGCTGCTGCTGATGATGATGATGTTGATCCTGCTGCTGCTGCTGCTGCGGCTGATGATCGATTAATGATCCTGCTGTGATGATGATGGATAGAATGATGATGATGATGATGATCCTTGCTGGTGGTGCTGCGCTGGTGGGTGGTGGTGTGGAGGACAGCCCCTACTACCTGGGAGCCCTTCTGGTGAGGGCCCATCTGGTCCTGCCAAAGGGAGGAAGAGAGGCGTAATGCGAGCACGGGAGAGGAGGGCAGTACTTTATTGAGGAAGGAACACGAGGATGAAGGTGCTGGAGTGGCTGAGAGAGAATAACTATGCTGTGGGCGGGAAGGGACACGGCTGTACAGGGACAGCAAAAAGGAAGGCAGGCTGCTTGGAGAGAGAAGGTGGAAGATCTGGGCTACACATTGGATTGTGCTGCGCTCGGCTGGTGGAAGCACATGGCACACCTTGGTACGGGAAGCTGCACCTGAAGAAATCTGGCCAGGCCGACGGTTAAGCTGACGGACAGAGAAGACACTACGTGCATGGCCAAGTGCAGCTTCCTGGAGGGTGAAGATGCCGCCAACCAGAGGAGGGCACGCAGAAGCCTCATGTCTACCCTCTCTCCTCCGGTGCAGCCTGCCTGAGTGCCAGTCCTCCTCCGGCCGAGAGCCAGTCCCTGTCCTCCAGGGCAGGTGGAGCGCTGCCACGGTGGAGAACCTCGCGGACAGGTGTTGTAACGCGTGGTGAGTGCGTGGACGGACTCGCCTGGGTTGGGGCAGTGGGAAGAAAGAGAAATCGCGTCGCACCACAGGCCGTAGCCGCATTCATCCCCACCAAGCTTCCACCTCCACAGAAAGACAGAGAGGCCAGACGCAGGGTGGGCAGAGTCCACACTGTCCTACTGGAGATCCAGGGACACCATCCGGCCACCAGCATAGATCTCCTTCTCAGCTGGTCCACCGACTCCTCATCCTCCAACCGGCAAGCGCCTTCCGGCCACCATATGTCAACCAGGCCCTGAGGGACATGGCGGATCCCAGTACCAGGTGGTGGAAGGACCGGATCACGGAGCTGCTTCACAACGCCTCCAGACGGCCAGAGGAACCTGCTCCACCCCAGTCAGGTCCTGCTCCTACCGCCCCAGGGCTGATGTCACCTCCCATAACCAAGGCTTCACAGCAGGCCCTCACCTCAGGGCTACGGCTACCCGGAGGTCGCAGCAGACAGGCAGCAGCCTTTCCCAGTCCAGGCAGCAGAGTCATCGGGCGACACTATTGCCACTGTTTTGTTTCACTGATGCCACCGATGCCACCCACGCCAAAATGATGGCCACCGACGACAGCGTGCCACTTGACGCCAGTCTCACCACTGCAGACCAGACACCCCCAATACACTATCCTTCCTCCACCCCAACAGCCAGCCCTGGGCCTACCGTAACATCTGTCATCAGTACTGGGGCTGACACCCCATGGCATGGAGGAAGGCCTCTCAGCACACAGGTCTGAGCCAGATGTCCGTAAGAGCTTTCTCAACACGCATCAAGGTGTTGTCCTCTCGGGCCAAGAGCACCCAGCTGGGGCGCTTCAGACGGCAGCACTGGGCCAGACACAGGCACACCACCTCCACAGCATCTGGATACCCCTTACCCCTGAGACTGGGAACACCTCGTTGAGTGACCAAGAGGAGTTGCGCAGAGACTGGTCTGGCTGGCTGGCTAATACCTGTGGACTTTATTTGGACATTTGACTTGGGTCATTTTTGGTTTTAATAGCTCAGTCTTGTTCAATAAAGTCTATCTTTGATTCAGCCATTACTTGCTATCATTTCTTCTTTTTAATACAAGTCTTGGTGGAAACTTTTAGAAATGGTTTTACAGCCCTTGCAATGCTATGTGGGATGGGTTAGAAATTAGCTGAGGTAGGGGTGGGTAGGGATACGGACATTGTTGGGGATCGGGTAATGAGCTGTGGGAATGGCAGTCGAGGAACCTTTGGAGGTGGATGGCGCGGTCCTTCAAGAGGATAGAGATGTGGGATAGATAAACCGTGCGGTCAGATGCAGCATTAGAGTTGGTGTCGGTACTGTACGTGGTTGTCTAACTACGCCCTGCCCAGGTGCACAACAATCCTTGTGGACCCTTATCACTATAATACTCGATCAGCGTATACAATCTTGAGTAAGCATTGCAATTGTCCAGCCACTGAGTGTCACGTATGTGCAACAATAGAATAGCCATGCAACTCTTTCATCTAACTGCGCAGAGCTCGCGGTACCCTATGTTCATAGTGTCAGGCGCTCCACGGCGCTACAGAACCATACAGGAGCCGCAATCTCATCAGTGTGATGAGACAGGCTGAAAGGAAGCACATCCATATAATGCATCTATACTTCCGCGATCATGTGCTTTAGGTCACCATGTCGTGGCATGAGCTCAACTAGGCTTCCAGCTGGGGGAGCGATTGCGACACCACAGTCTAGGAGTATCCGACTTCAAGGGCTGAATATGGGTTTGTGCACGACGATAGCGCCGTGATTCGGCTGCTCACCGTTACGATATCGCTGAACACGTGACACGGTCTTCGTTTTGCACGTTGACGAGTCTCTGTTGGGGCCACGTTTTGGAGCATAGCATATCTAAACTCGGCGCAGTGACTCACGTGCATGGACCATGTTTGACGCTATATCAGGTTTCTCCTTTGTCCTCCATTCCCAAGGCCTCCATGTCCCCATTGCCTTCGTTGGAGGTCATGAGCCTGTTCTGCAAGCACTGGGGTAGCGGGTGCGGGCATGTATTGTGGCAGGAATGCAGGCAAGCTTTCCACGATCGATCTCTCATGACGGTCTCGTGGGTGATGTCTGGCATGGTGGTGAGAAGATAGCCGTACTGTGGAACCGGGTTGGCGCAGAGATGCGCAACCACGCACTGTCAGGCGTTCTGCGCACCAACCTGCCCTTGCCCTGGACAGGCCTGTAGTTGAAGATCCTCTCCTTCACAGGGTGAGGAGTCTGGAAGTGTAAGGGCTTCAGGTAGGTAGGTTCGTGAGGGAGAAGGTGTCATCCCCCACGATGAAGTAGGGCACATCCTTGTGTGTGCGTTGGGCACGGAATGTGTTAAGGGGGAGCTGAGGTATCTGAGGACATCCTGGGATATCATGAAGGCGCTTCCGTACCAGTTTACTAGAGCGTAGATGTTACACTGGCCGGTGTCCAGCCCCTCCTTGAGGTCACTATAAGGACGTCGAGATTGGTGGAAATATCCTGGGGGGGCATTCTGAACAAGTGGCCCGTTGTCTGTTACAGACAGCAAGATAAGGAATGAATATTAGCATGATTACTCGCTGGGTGAGGCGTTCATGCACATGTGGGAACCGTCGTCGCTATGTATCTGTATAGTTGGTGGCCAGATGACAGACGCGTCGGATATGACTCGACAGCCATGATCCTTAGAGATAGGAGCTATGTAGCATAGTTTCAGTTGTGGATGCGGCGAGGTCTGCAGCAGAAGAGCGAGGTGGAGGATCGCTATGCGTGCTGGATAGTTCGATAGGAGAGGAGACGGCCCTGCTGTACGGCTGGATCGTGTGTACTGTAGATATAAAAGTAGTAAGTGGAACTACCTTCGGTATGGACTAGACGCGGGCGTGCAGTGACGACGATTGCAGCCACGTGCTTCCCATGCTAATGGCTCCAAACGGTGGGGAGGAAGTTCCACTCTTTGATACCACTGCTCTGCAACTTTCGTTCCCAGCCTTGTTCAGGTGGTGGGCGGCTAGATCGTCGCCAGAGGACGTGAGTGCAAGAAGTGCTGTCGCTACGTCACAGCGTATTAGATTAGGTCTGACTATCTTAGATATTAGTCGTATCAGGAGTCGGATGATAGGGGCTTGCGACTCACACGCACTTGTACTGATCTCGGTCACAAGCGCTCACTAGTAGGTGGTTTGTACGTGAATTAAGTGAGCGGAGCTGAAGATAGTGGCACCTGGCTAAGCCAGTCACAGGCGCGAATGTTACCACTTAGGCGAGGTGGCTACTCTTGTAAGGCAGGAGTCATGGTGAGTCAGCCATTGGATACATTGGCACGGCGGTGAATGAAGTGGATCGTGTGAGACGGTGATGTAATGGTATTGAAGGGTGCCACCGGTTTGACCCAGCCTACACAGGGACGAGCACACTGACGTGGATCCTGGGCCATACGATGTGACTTGGCTGGGCTTACTGAATCATCTCGTTGGTGGCGGCGCGCTGTTGATGGCGAAATACATGGCGCCTTTGGAGTGTATGATACAGGGCTGCTGGTGGAATAGACAAAAAAATGGCTAAAAATATCCACGATAGTAAAGTCATATAGAAAAAAGAACGGTGATGCATCATCCTTACTATGGTCTAAGACAATGGAGGTGGAGGCATCCTCATGAAGGTTGTCGTGGGTAATCGAGAGCAGGGCCGACGCTGGTCTCTTCGTTCCTGGCGGTATACGCCGTGTGTGGAGCTCCCACGCATCAGGCTTTGTTGACAGATCACCGTACTCTGCTCTTCTCCTGATCCATCTTCGGAACTTCAGATGAAGACGAGTCGCGATGTCATTGGGTGTGCCGTGCCTCTGAGCTCCATCATATTAACTCCGGTGGCACGAGATTTAGAGACTTGAGTTGGTGTGCGCTGACTCTTTATTCGTTATTTCTGCTGTACGTTCTCGGTGCGTGATAGCAGCTATGAGGTGGTTCAGCTGCGTGATCCGACTAGAGAGCCTGATTGCAGAGCTGTGCTATCACAGCTATCTGGTAGTTGTGGCATGAATCAGAAGCCACCATGATGATTACGGAGCGTCCCGGCAAAGCAGAGTGGGCTGGCATCATCGTCGTTGTGTTGATAGCCGGACTCAGTGAGGTGATACAGTGTGCTGACTGCAGACGATGATGTGGTGATGGCGGATAGCGCGGTGTGTTTGGCGAACACACAGGGAGACTGGAGTGGGGGTAGTGCGATCAGTCGCATTGGCTGTGAGGTCAGGAATGTAAGTGCTGTTAGCGCTAGTATCCTAAGGGGCGGTGAGCACGCAGGGTATCATATCGGGCTCAGTAGGATTCTGTCAGCACGTGGCTCTAGGTGATCGATGGCTGGGTGTGCACGCTGGGCAAATCGGTATCCACGCGTTGGGGATAAGATGCCATCCTGCGCGTATCAGCGGTGTCTGGCTCGACTCTAGAGCAGTCCAGAAAGGAAGCGCCGCACGTTGTGAGTCAATGATGGCAAGGGTCTAGCCTGTCTGAGTGTTTGTGATGACGAAGCACTCAGGAGTGAGGCAGGAGTTATAATAACAGGGTGATGCTGCTCGCACCTTGTGTCCAATCGCGCTCAAGTGCAGGCACCTATCTGTCATTCAGTATTACCGATCTACTTCGAGGCGCAAGCGTCGCGCGGTGATTGGTAAGCTGCTGCAACCATATAGCCTTGTTACAGTGACGTTGACATGCGTGACCTGACATAAATGGAGTGGCAAGCGTCCCGCATATGTGCTAGATGTCGCGTTCGTGAGGACGTCTTGTCCCCTGCCATTTTGGCTGAGTACGAAAGCTAACGCTTTTATGCTGTGTGTCGTGTAAGAGTTAGGTAGACAGACGGCACTATATAGTTTGTACTGAGTCACGTGGCTAGAGGGGCAGCGACGTAAAGGAATCATATGCATGGCGGACTTGCACGTGTCCTGATTGGTGCGAAGGAGGGCGTGGCAGCGCAGATTACGTGATCGACCAGTGTGCGAGTCCCATGGATCTGCATCATGTTAGTGGATCTGCTCTGATAGACAGCTATGAGATGCAGCTGTTGGTGCTGTTCCGCTGCGCGAGTGGCATACGTACTCAGCGCTCAGTAGGGTTCGCTGAAAACGCGATCAGAGGGTGGATCTGTTTCGTTGATGCCATATATCTGCGCTGCGGCGATCGCTGCTGCGGTGAGGAGGTGGATCGAGCTGTAGCGGGTGTATGATATGATAGCTGCAGCAAGGGAATGGGAGAGATTACAGGTACACATCGCATGCACGATTGCTGGACGCCGTGTAGCGCGTACTCGATCGGTAGAGAGAATAGCCGCACACATGATTGTGATACTCACGCTGGTGTGGATTGTTGCTCTGACGATGGCATGGCGATGCTATACGTGGCATGGATGTTTTCACCGTGACAGGGACTTGGTCCGAAGGGTAGCCCTACTGGAGAGTGGATTGCTAGCGCTTTGATTAGAGGAGTCATAGGTGTCTAATGTTGTGACTACGTTCGTGTATGGTGCTAGCGCTACACACACGCGAGAAACCGCATACGATCGGCGGCCGGCGACGCGTAGGGAGTTGCTCGGCAGATGTGGTAGCGGTCAGTCAGATGTACGGCGCAGCTAGTCGGAGGCGGAGTGGGCGAGGGATAGTATATATCGTACGGCGACCTGGAAGCTCGGTAGATGTCTTGGATGAGCGCATACCATAGATGGGATGCGGGGATGGCCAGTCGATTATACAGCGCGATGAGATCCAAGGGCTACTAATGTGATCAATAGGTCGATGGCAGTGAAGCGGAGTCGTGGTTTGGCATTAGCCGGACGAGTTTTGCAGTCCGGCTGTGAGAAATCGTAGGATGACGGTTGGCAGGTAGGTGAGCGGCAGATGCGGCCGGCCGATTTAGTGAATGGATAGGAAGTAGTCATAGCTGCGCACGTGGCGGCTGTGCAGGTAGCTGGCTCCGTGGTTCGACTCCAGGAGTGCTCGATAGTGATCGATCTCTGAGAGTTACTTAATGCAGCAGGCAGTTAAATCACTGTCTGCGTGCTCGCATCGGTGAGTCACACGCGGGAGGATTGTCAAATTCCAGTAGTCGTCAACGTCACGTGACTCTGCGAAACATCACGTGGCTCGCGACACTGTGGGCGCGAGTGGTCCGTATGCGCTGCGGAGGTACAGGTCCAGGCTCTGTGAGGTCGTCAGGCATTGTGCATGTTGATTGTTTGCAGTTTATATCAGATGATCTGCGAGTGCCTTGGCTTAATAGAATGTCATAGTGTCACATAACTGGAGGTTAGGTAACTGCGAACGTTTCTAACTAATGCTATATCGAATATGCACACGCGTAGCTTATGAGGGCGACGTGGCTGGGAGTGGTTCCTCGTGAGAGGAGAACGGCGTTGTGAGGTGACTGGCGAGGTTGTTGCTGCATACGTGGTAGCTATGCGATAATAGGCGGCATGATTTATGATCTCGACCATATAATGGATGACCGATAATACGATATTAGAGCTCGGACTGTGAGACGTTACGCTTGTTTCGGCTCTTAATTGATATAAATATCACACGAGAAACAACCACGATTCTATGGGTGGTCGCACACGACTATCTAGAGTGGAAGTAGTCGACGATTGGGAGGGCGAGAGTTGCTTTGAACCGCTAGACGGCTCTTATTATGTCAGATGGTCAGGCCCGTTGAGCGGCCTTTGAGGAAAGATCTGGCATGCTATTGGCTGAACGTATGAGAATAGCGCATCGCTTTGTCTTTACTGCGTACGCATAGCATGATGTGTTGATATAGTTGTCCTTAGAAGTCGTGGTACAGTAGACTCGACATGATGATTTACTTTGGCAGCACATATTGTTACTACAACAGCCATTTAAATATCTTAAATCTGTATGTGTATCTCGGAGATCGTGCTTTGTGTCATTGTATAAACCAAGCAATGATTCGTACTTAAAGCCAGTCGGTGTATTCCGGTACACATAGTTGGACTGGTCTTAAAGTTATTGGAGCGAGGTCACGGTCCATGCACAGAACAACAATAGGATTGTTACATTAATGTCCCATATCAATTATATTGCTTATACAAAAAGCAAATCTGTAACATAATAAAGACAAACATGAGAATTCAGCCTGCCCATTGTTGACAAACTTAGATGTTTCTGTCTATATATAAATATCTCCATCCAATCAATGCTTTTCCGCAATAATACAGAGGCAGTACCCAATGTACGATTCTCATGTATTTTTATGTCTGTAGCAAAAACATTGCGTATGCAGCATTAATGCTGTCAAATTCAGTTCATCTTTTGAGCCTCTCGAAGATATGGAGCAATTGCACATATAGTTGCGGCATGCTTGGTTATCGCTGATTTATAGCGTAGCATGACGATATCTGTGTAACAGCACCGATCAGACGTTTAAGCACTTGCGCAAGTGCTTTCCCAGTTGGGCTGCAACGTTAAAAAATCTCACTAATTGAATTGACAGCAGTAATGGCAATATCTGGGGCGCTTGACCGATTAACTGAGATAATAGATAAACACCAAATCAAGGAGCTGATAAATGCTTTCTATAAAAATAGGACTTTGAACATCACTATGGCTAAACTCCTGCTGCAATTGGGTGTCCTAATGCCAGCTTACAAACTTCATTTTAAAACTTTTTAGTAATTGGTTATTTTTTCTGGCCTGTGAGACAATGCATGCTAAGTTTGTCAAAATCGGAGGCTGAATTCTCATGTTTGTCTTTATTATGTACAGATTTAGTTTTGTATAAGCAATTAATTAATTGATATGGGAATTAATGAAGCAGATCCTATTGTTGTTTATGAAGATAACCATTGGCAATACAGATGGCTTCAATATTGCTGTTAAACAAATGAAACACAGCAGTTTAAGATAATTTAAATGTGGGGCGACAATGGTGCAAAGTATTATTAATGATTAAGCTAAGAAATAACTGTACTGTCAGACAAATATAGCAGATCAATTTTTTTTTTTTTATTTTACAAAAAGGCCCAAGGCTCTATAAAAAGCTTAAAGGCATGCTATTGACTTGATTGCAGGTTGTGTATATTATCTTACCGAAAGGGGAAAATGTTAGGAATATAAGTCACCTAAGCAGGTATTTTGGGTTAGTAATATATAAACCAGGATAAAGCATTTAAAAACTGTAATAATCTTTAAGAAAATGCAAAAACTGGCAATTGGGTGTGGTTTTTTCAAATAGCCATAATTTTGGAGTTCCAGAACGCTGGGTGTTTAGTCTGAGTTCTCAGAAGAGAGTGTGAGTGTAATCTAGTTTTCCTTCTGTTGGAAAGTATTGCCAATTTGGCTCCATTTTCCTAAATTGACTGATATTTCTGGATTTAATGTAAGTCTGATACTGAACTGTTTTTTGACACTGGACTTTGATATTTGGATTGAAAACTGACTGATTTTACCTGTGAATGACTTTGGACTGCTTATTTTGGACTTTGCTTAAATCTTTCTGGAAGCAAAAACCTACATTTACTGTACAGTGTATCTGTGTGCTCTGTGTATATAATTCCAACACTACTCTCTATATGTCTCCCTGGATGTGCTCATTCTCCTAACGGGGAATTACCTCAACAGTATTGATGTTTCAAAGCATTAGGGGTACTACAGAAAAGACTCACACAGAGATGAGTAATCTTGTACCTAATGCAAGATATATGGGAAAATAGAAAATATTCTACATCTGATAATAAATAAAGATCAAAGAGTTCAAGAAAGAGAGGAGACAGCAGAAAGAATGGAAGAAAAGACAGAACAGGCAAACCCGCAAACAAAGCAAGAAGCTGGGAAGGAGAAGATAATAAAAAGAATAATGACTGATGAAATAAACCAAGGGAAAAGCACTTTAAGAGTTTTAAAAATGGAATCAGATAACTTAGAAGATATTCTTGAAAGGGAGATAGGGGTTTGGGTGGATACTCTGGAGACCTGGTAACTTAGGGGGATAGAGATGGGAGAAATATTCAGCCTGAATGATGAAGATAAATATGTTGATAGAGATAAAGATCCAAGACAGGGTGGGAGACAAACCAAAAAATGAATAAGAATTAAAGTATTAAAGTAACCAAGAAATGGTGGAAAGAATGTATGTTTGTGTGTTCTTTTTTCCTGATATAATGATGGCCTCATTAGAAATTTGAATAAAGATAGAAATAAGAATGCATATATGAAGCAATAGTTAGATGGAAAGATTGGAAGTTCAAAGAGGGTATTAGGTATGTTTAAATAATAGGAAGACTGGTACTTGAATGGTGTATTGTGACTTTGAACAACCAAATAATGAAGTGCTATGCCTTACATAAACATGAGTATTAATATGATGAGCAATGGTAACCTGATTAGAAGTTAGAATTGAGGTAGAAATAGGGGCAATATTAGCAGATATAATTTTTATATAATAGAATATAAGTAATAATTTGATGGAAAAAATCAGAGGTTAAAAGATGGTATTACCATATATACCTATAACATCATTGGAATTAAAATGGAATATTGAATAACTACTTTTAAAACATGTATATTAATACTATGATTATATGTTTGATTAATATTACTATTATGATTATGATTATTGATGTTTTATCAAAATAAATTATACCCAGTGGCCACACTATTCATGTATTGATATTGATGTATACTTAAAAATCAAAATCTAATAAAACTTAGAAAGAAAGAAATACTGAAAACAGTGTGCTGTATATAATTTAAAATCAAACACAGTTGTAGGGAACTACAACTCAAATATAGAGTAGCACAGGGTAAGAACAGTGATAGAGAAGGCATGTCCCCTGGATCACATAAAGTGACATGTTTAATAAATAGAACCATGACTATGCCAATGCTCTCCTAATTAATTAATTAATTAATTAATACCCTAATTAAATAATTATAAACATATTGTCTCACAAATGTCCAGCACTCTGAGCAACATCCCAAGACCCACAAAGTAACCAGGCTGAAAATTGAGAGAACAGAACCATGAACACCAATTGGCAACAAGAAGACATTATGAAATCTCCTTAGCCTTATAACACAATGAAAATTTAATCAGCTTCAGTGAGGAAAGTAAATATTTTCTACTAAGCAAGACAAAAAACGCAAGAGAATTCTTAGTAACATGGCATTGATAAATAAGCCATTAACAGAAACACTGAGATAAACCTCATTTACAAACTATTAAAAAAAGAAACAACCAAAAATCAAAACAGAAGTAAACAAGTCATTCTTTATTACAGACCTATTAACCAATACCCCAGATAAACAAGAACCAGCACCAAATAAACAAAAACAATAAAAAAGAAACACCAAAAACAATTAAGGAACAAACAATACCCAACTGAGGCTGGTAAGACAAGCTACAACATATAAACTGCATTCCTCCAAGGACTTAAAATGGTACTAGCCTGATAATGAATTTATCTGTGAAGAGAAGTAAACTCAGAGACCACTGAAAACCCAAGAGTAATTGTATGGTAAACTAAACTTACAAGTAAAATAAATGTAGTGAGAATATTTAGTTTAATATGTCTGGAAAATCTAAAAGAGTTAAGGTCAGTAATTAATGAACATTTAATAAATGTAGCTACAGAACATATATTAATAATACAGAAGAAATACACTGAAGAGTTTTAATCATATAGACAGACTGAATGAAGATTGAATTGCAAAACAAATATATGAAAAAACAGTGCATGGGTCAAGAATTAGGGGAAGATCAAAAGTATTGTGCTTGGATGGAGTTAACATTTTCAAATGTAGAGAAGTAGGAAGAAAACATTCAGTAATTGCAATGTATGAAGCAGTGTTGCACTTATTGAAATATATATTGTTGGAATATCATCAAATTTAAGAAAACAATAAGCAAGGCTGAGAAAAGTTTGTTTGAAAAGGTATTGTTTATTCTGTTATATTTTGCTACATTCCTGGATGTTCTAGGGTTAAAGACAATGAATCATTGTCAAAAAAGTTCTTAGGAATTTTAAACTTAAATCTATGCTAAAATGATAATGGTAAGGAAATCAGAACAACTTTATTTAATGAGCTTTTTAACCAATTGTTTAATTATTATCTTAGAAGGGTAACCTGGATCAGCTAAGAACACTGATATTCAGGATTGTCTGATTCAATTTGAGGATTGAATCCATAGTTCTGCATGCAATTCAGTCTGCAAAAGTGTTTGTTTAATCTAAGCCAGGCCCCAGAGTTGAAAAAAAAAACGGCACGCTAAAAGATGCTTATAGGTCTTTACCACGAGCAGCTGTGGTACTCTGATCACTGCATGATTCACCTTGTACCTGCTTACAAACTTAAAACCATGAAACCAACAATTAAATCAGTGAGGACGTGGACTGAGGAAGCAAAGCTAAAATACAGGCTTGCCTTGATTGCACTGATTGAAATGTTTTTGAAGGTACCTCTGCAGACTTAAATGAACTCACAAATGCTATAACATCATATGTTAGCTTCTGTGAAGACCTATGTTTACCAACCAGGAACTTGTAAATATACAGTAACAATAAACCTTGGTTCACAGCTAAACTTAAGCAGCTAGGTCGTTCCAAAAAGGAATCCTACATTAAAGGTAATAGAATTCTGTACAACCAGGGCAGAAACATATTAACAAGGGAGATCAGAGCAGCAAAAAGGAGATACTCTGAAAAGTTAAGGAATCAGTTCTCAACAAATGAACCAGCAAATATGTGGAAAACTCTTAAAAATATCACAACAGTAAACCTTCCCAGGCTGAAGGAAATCAACAACTAGCAGATGACCTGAATGTGTTCTACTGCAGGTTTGAAAGGAAACTACAGCCACCTATCACCATGACCCCCATCTCAGACACACCAACAACAGCCAAGCCTCTCACAACTAATCCCAACCCATTGGGTTCATAACCTCTGGTGATCGTAGAAAAAGAAGTGCAAGATCTACTTCACAGACAAAAGCCAGGAGAAAAGCATCATGGATCTGCAGTTAGACCCCTGCAATTTGCATACCGAGCAAACAGATTGACAGATGATGCTGTTAATATGGCTCGGCACTACATCCTACAACATCCTGAATCTCCATGTAGACTTTAGTTCAGCATTCAATAACATCATTCCAGATATTCTTCTAATAAACTAAACCAGCTAGCGGTACCTGAACACACTTGTAAGTAGATCATAAGCTTCCTAACAGACAGGAAGCAGCAGGTGAAGCTAGGCAGAATCACATCTGATACCTGTACAATTAGCACAGTCCCTCCCCCCAAAGCTGTGTTCTCTCTCCATTTCTCTTCTTCCTATATAACAATGACTGCATCTCAAAAGCTCTTTCTGTTAAAATATTGCAAATTGCAGATGATACAACAATGACTGGCCTCATTTGAGACAATGATGAATCTGCATACAAATAGGAGGTTGAACAACTTGGTTTGTGGTGCAACCGGAACACTATGGAACTAACACACTCAAAACCGTAGAAATTGTGGTGCTGCCACCTCTTACAATACTATATAACACAGTATCAACCGTAGGGACCTTCAAATTTCTAGGTCCTAGCATATCTCAAGACCTAAAATTGACACCTAACATCAAAAACATCATCAAGAAAGCACAACAAAGAATGTTTTTTTCTACCTCAACTCAGAAAGCTCAAACTGCCTAAGGAACTGCTGATACAGTTCTATAGAGGATTACTGAGTCTATCATCTGCACCTCTATAACTGTCTGGTTTGGCTCTGCAACCCAACAAGACAAACACAGACTTCAGAGGATAATTAGGACTGCAGAAAAAACAATTACTACCAACCTGCCTTCCATTGAGGACTGTATAGTGCATGAGTCAAAAAGAGGGCTGTGAAAATATTTGGATATAAACTGTTTCAATTCCTACTTTTAAAACAAAGCTATGGGCATGATAGCACTCAGCCTCTTGCAGCACTCTGACAGCCAAAATCGGGCACAGGGATTAATTACAAAATGTGGGCTTTGCTTTGTGACATCCAGATCCAGTGAGCAAGGGGTATGAACTGCACAAAAAATATATTTTTGTTTGGTTATGAAGAAATATCCACAAAGTCAGATGTACAATAAATGTAGATTGACTTTTAGCTACACATCTCCTTAGCAAACACCAAATTTTGAAGCTCCAGATAAAGAGGATTCATTTTAGGATGAGTAACCACAGTTTGCATATTGGAGATTCCTAAACAAATGCTGGGAAACTCTGTATTTTAAAGAACATTTGAGGGAGGGGTACAGAATAGCCCTTCTCTGCCTGAGGCGGTAGAGACCCAGCACCAATCAAAACACTTTTTCTGAAGCAACTGATCAACACTGACAGATTAAGCCACTAATATATGAAAATAAGAGCACTGCCTTCTAGGATTGATGATGTTACCTAGTTTGGTAATGAAATCTATGCAAGAACACTTTTTGGTTAGAGGGACTCAGGGGTGGGATTCTGCCAGTTCGGATCAGTTCTATAGAACCAGTTGTTATGATTCTGCACAGTTTGGAGAACTGGCAAATTGCACGCTGGCTGGCCCAGCTCCTCTCTGCCCACCTCTCCCCTCCCTGACCAGTCAATTCTTATCACACATGTGCAATATGGCTGCCTGCAGCCTGCTTTTGCACACCCGCCATGCCAGCCATTGCTCCCTATCTTCGTGATTCATGAGTAAGGCTATGCAAGCAGGTCCCAATCACCTATCTGTTGCTGCTAGTCCTTCCCCCCCCCCTTGCCTTCACTGGAGAACACATGAAGCAGCTCTATGTCAATTCTGGCCGGGTCAACAGCTGCTTCTCTTCACTGCTAGCTAGGAGAGTGAGAGAGTCTTCCTTGGCACAGCAAAATTTAGCTTATTGCTGTGCAAGAAAGACTCTCTCACTCTCCCAGCAAAAGCAGCAGGAGTATGTGTGGAGAGGCTTATGTTGGTTCCGGCGGGGTCAGCAGCTGCTTCTCTCCCTGCTGGTCTAGCTGGGAGAGTGAGAGTCTCTTTCCTGGCACAGCAAAATTTAGCTTTGGGTCCTGCAAGTCCCCATCAGGAAACGGCTCTGGGTGGCAAAAAAGCAGCCTGGTTGAATTCTGTTCCTCCCTGCCCCCGAGCCATTTCCCGAAGGGAGGGACTTGTGGAACCCAAAGCAACAACTCCTGGTTGCTAAAGTACATTTTACTGTGCTGCACAAGATGGTTTCCCAGGTCCCCGAGGGCCGTCCTCCCAGAGCACAACCACTGCCACTCTGAAGCTCCCCTTTCGGATGAATCAGTAAGTTCTTGCTTTGTTCCCCAGGAAGGGCTCTGTCATGGAGGGCTGTGTCTTTGGGCCAGGCACTTTCTGTCGGGCTTCCTGCCTTGCATCAGGTGGCTGGAGGAGGAAGTGTGTGGTGGGGAAGGCTGTCTGCAGTTCTTGAAGCCAAAGCCTGGAATCTTGGGATGTCTGCAAACTTGTATTTGTATGAGGTCAGAGCCCCATGGTTGCGCTGGCTGGGAGGATGCTTGCTCCATGTGACACCGCTCACCTGACTGGCCAGTATGTCAGAAGAGAAGAAGAAAAACTTGGCAAGTCGTCTCCTCCTTCTCGGATATTCACACAGAGCATGGGCACATGAGGCTGGGACTTTCTGTGCATGGGCGAGTTCCTCCGGTACCATGCATACACAATGTGTGCACGGTGCACTCTGTGTGTATGTTGGAGAAGGAGAAGAAGAGTTGCCAAACTTTTCTTCTTCCTTTGCAGTATGAAGGCAGCCACCACAGCCTGTCCCTTTAAGGTATCTCAGTGTGAGGGTGGGGGTGAGAAGAGAGCATAAAGAGACAGCCAGGCCACAGGAGCTGCCTTCTGAGCAGCTCCACTGTGAAGGGAAGGGAGAAAGAAAAGTTTAGCAATTCTTCTCCTCCTTCTCGGGTACAGCGTGCACACATGGCACTGGGAGGTTCTTCTGCAAGGAGATGGCACATGAACAAGTCTCTCCAATGCCATGTGTGCATGCTTTCTGTGTGTGTATGCCCAAGGAGGAGAAGGAGAGTTGCTGAACTTTTCTTCCTCCCTTTGCAGCACGAAGGTAGCCACTGAAGCCTATCCCTTTAAGGTACTTCAACATGGGGATGGGGTGGAGGGGAGGAGCTGGCGTCATGACGATACTGCATGTAATCTTGGAAGTCTGAGATTGCAACCGATATCTTTGACGCTGGACAGTCCAAACGGACCTAAACTGTCCCGAAGAGATGGTGATAGTGAAGGGCATGTCCTGTAGATCCCAGGGATATCGCAAAGTCCCTGGTTGATCCAGGAGAAG
>BHFT01038590.1:0-48679 GCA_004320025.1 Laticauda laticaudata
CTCCATCGTGCGTTCCGTTTTACCTGGCTGGACTGGGTATTCGAGTTGCGCAGATCGCAGCAGATGCCTTACGGATTATAGCGGATGCGTAACGGGATGGACAACATGCAGAAGCGATGTCCCCGCATATGCCTAGTAGATGCAGAGACGGATCGTTTGGATAACATTTTCCGCTTCAAAGTTTTGAGCAGTCTCAAAACCTTTTGAGCAGGGATGAAATGTCAACGAAGAACGGATGCCTGGAACGGATAGAGAGGAAGCAAAAATGGAGGCAGTGAGTACACGAACGGAAGCAATCGCGTTGACCAACGGATGGTAAGTGTTTTTCTCCGTTTTACATCCTCTTTCCATCCGTTGCTGCAGTGTGACAGGGGCTTTAGGTCCACCTCGTCATTTTATTCTGCAGGGGATGCCTTGCTGTCTGCAGCTGTCAATACTCTTGAGCATTCCATTGTGGCACCCATTATGTAGACCAAATTCCTTTGAAGACTATGGAAGATTTCTAGCAGCATAAATTAAAACTCTATTTGCTCAGGCAAGTCCTAGATTCCCTATATAGTATTTTGCAAACCATTAATTGTTGGACATAACAGTATCATAATTATACATTTGCATTTATTGTATATATTTTTAATAGGAAGCAGAATTTTTCTCATGTGCTGGGTCAATGCATACAACCAATTTATTATCTTCTGTTCAGGAGATCCAGATAGAAGAGATACTGAGGGAATTACATGTTAAAAGAAATATCCACTCTCTTGAGGTCTTTGGCATCTCCTATCTTGTGAGGCATTTATGTGACCTAAGTCACAAAGAAAGAAAAGAACAACAATTTGAAGCAAAAAAAATCACTCAAAAAGAACCTGTTCCATGCTGGCTTCTTTCTGAGAAGCTTTCGTATGTCCACTAGTCATAACTTCCTCTGCATATTCATTGGTAGTCAAACTAACAAAGCAAGTCCTACTACCCTTTCTTTTTAGTAAATTTCTGAATTTCAGAAAACTTCTTTATAAGTTCTTTGCAACAAGAGGTTGCATTGCTGAGTGAAAATGAGCTCCCACTCATTCTCAAAAGTTTTAAACATTTTTAACATGTTCACTTTGATACAACTGAATAAGTAGACAAAATCTCCATTTGTTTTTTTTACACTTTACAGGCTAATTCTGTAAGGAAGGCAGGAAGGAAACATTCTGGTGGTGTTTCTTGCCCTGCTTACAGAAACTTCTTGGCCTCTTGGTCAACCCTTATAACAGCTAAAGTTTCTTGGCAGTACAACCAGACTTACTTACACCTGAGATCTGGAGGTTTTTTTCCTTTACTGATACTTTGCTGGTGCTTGACTTTCTTAAAGGGAAAGGGTTGTTTTAAGTTTTTAAACTACTGTTGGGAGGAAATCCTCCCCTCTTGGAGTTCTTCCAGCTTGGATGCAACTATCAGCACTTTAAAGAAATAATTGAATAATGAAACAGAGCCGCTAGAAAGCAGCTTTTAATGACAAGGAACCAAGTTGAGTGACATTCTGCAAGGCTTCTTGGCCAGCTAGAAAGATTGACATTCAAATGTGCGTTTACATACCTTTTCTGAGTTTTGATCTAAAACTGGTTTTTGGTGAAGTTTAATTCTGCTTGGTGAAGTTTGACCCCTCCCTTAAGGTGACAAAAAATACAGTTCAAGGTTGGGGACCATGTGTCTTTATCTACAAAGTTCCTACAATCATTACAACCTTCTAAGAATCTGGGACCAAAATTCATTGGCCCATTTCCCATCACCAGAATCATCAACCCTGTCACTGTAGAACTCCTACTCCCTAAAACACAGGTTCATCCAGTATTTCACTGCAGCCTACTCAAACTGGAAATCACTTCAAAGATCAGACTCCCTCTTCTCACATCTCCAACCCCCATTATAGTGGAGGGGGAACATTTTGAAATTAAAAATATCCTTGACTCACACACTCACCATGGCTCCACACAGTATTTAGTAACATGGAAACACCTACCCTCCTCCCAAAATGAATGGGTAACCAAAAAATGTGTGCATCTGCCATTCTTCGGTGGAATAAGGGGGAGGTGGTTGGATTTGATACATTTAATTCTTTGTCTGTGTATCCTAAATATCCTATTTTTTACATTGTCTTTTGTATAAACTTTTACATGATTTACAACCATTGCCTGGCACAACAGGTGCCTGGAAAATTCTCACCTTTTGGGGAGATACAAGGAGAGAAGGGGCCATGTGGATTGCAGCGCCGGAAGATAGCCCTGGGAACCTTTCCTTATCTGCTTTCCCAGAGGTGGTGGTAAAATAACATCTTCACACCTGCGGATCGGTGGAATCCACATCGGACTGTTAGGAGGAGTTTCTAATTCCCTTTATCATAGTTGCATGCACAAAGGGGCCTCAGATCCTGCTTTGAATTTTGACCTGCTTATACCTCTCTTCAAATAAAAGATTCCTTTTGAAATACAATGTTTTCAAGAGTCCATACTTATTTTTTGAAAGGCGGAGGCTGGTCCTTCCAGGCTTGGTCATTATATCTGCCAAATTGTCCTCTGAAGAACAATGAAGCAAGCTAATTAATTTACATTTGATGGCTTCTCTGACATTACAATACTTAATGTCCACATGCTTGCTTCTATTCTTTGTTGCCATTTTAATGTAAGTAGTATTATGCTCAAACACTGTTACAGCATCGTTTACCTTTACACTTAAATCCTGTAACAGTTTAAATACCAAGTTACTTCTGAACAAAGTTCAGATAGAGCTATAAATTCTGCCTCCGCAGTAGAAATGGCTACAGTTTGTTTTCTGGACTTCCAACCAATTAAAGCCCCTCCAAACAATACCACAACCCCAGAAATGGACTTTCTGGTTTTTACATCATTGGCATAATCACTGCCAACATAACATTTCAATTTCAATTCTTCAGAGACCTGTATTTGAATACCCAAGTTCACAGTTCTCTTCAAATACCTGAGAATCCTTTTTATACCCATCCAATGCAATTGCATTGGTGCAGCAGTAAAATGACTTAGGATGCTTACTGCACAAGCTATGTCTGGTCTGGACTACTGTGATAGATATAACAGGCTCCCTATTGCTGACTGATATATCTCTTGATCACAGGCTTCACTTTTGTCTTCACCCAAATTGTTATGAAAATCTGTGCTCATAGGTGTTGGGGCAGAACTACAATCCTTCATGTTGTATCTCTTTAACAGCTGTTCGGTTTTTCTTCTTTGACTGAGAAAATAACCACTTTTCTCAGTTTTTTTGTATCTACACCAAGATAATTTTGTATTTCACCCAAATCTTTTATTTTTTTCTCTAATTGATTAACAAATTCCTTTTTCTGTGACACATCTTTGCAATGAAGCAAAGATCATCCACAAATGCTAATAACTGACAACCCCCATCTTGTAACTTTCCAGTATATAAGCAACCATCAGCCTTGTAACTCTTGAACCCAAGACCCTTCAGTGCCGTATCTAAACAGGTATTCCAATTCCTGGCTGACTCCTTCAGCCCATAAATGTCCTTGTTCAATTAACACACAGTGTTAGGCTTTTTACTGTCATACTCTGGTGCTTGAACCATGTAAATTTCTTCCTCTAAATCTGCATTGAGGAATGCTGTGGTTATTGTTAGGAATCTGTCCACCAATTAGTTGGGTTGGCAATGTATAAACCAACAATGTATGTTTTGTAGCTTTAAGACAAAATCACTGTATTGATTTGTACTGTGTTCCTATTGGTTGATTATATTGCAGATTGCCATAAGAGGGAACTAGAGATCATGGCTTGCTCTCTCTGACATTCTGTCTCTCTGACATTCTGTATCTCTGACATTCTGTTGCTATCTAAGCTGTGCTTATACTTTGATATCTTTGTTTACAGTAAATGACAAAGGCAACCAGTAAGAAGATTTTGTAATTGGATATTCTTTGGACTGTTATAAGTATATGACTTGGACCATTTATTGGACTGTGCTATTTCTTAAAGTAAACTTTAACTCAATTCAGTGTAGCTGTATACAGCTGTATACAATTATTCAGTATAGCTGAATAATTATTCATAACTACTCTCATAAACATTTCCATGTGCATATCTTTGTTACTCAAGGGTTATTCTGTATATATCACAACAGTTATATCAAAATGTCAAATTTTATGGCTATGTGCCAACCTTATGCTTTCACTCTTTACAGTTGGTGTGAATACCTCATCATAGTGCATGCTTTTCCTGTGAAAAACCTTGTGCCATTAATCTTGCTTTATATTATACCTCATTGTTGGGTAGCATGTTCTTTTTGTATACCCGTTTATATCCTCCCACTTTGCAATCTTGTGGCAAAGTCATAGCTGTGAACACTTTATGTCCACTCAAGGATTTCATTTCTTTGTCCATGGCTTCATTTCACTTTATTTGTTCAATTTGGGTAATGCCAATACTTCCTAATAGTTTCTTGTCTCACACCACACATTACACACCTTTACTTCACTAGCACAATACCTGTCAGGTGGAATCCCCTTGTTCCATCGCTCTGACCTGTGTGGCATTAACTGCTCCTGTTTCAACCCTCTCTGGCTTCATATCTGAGTCATCATCTTCTCTTGACTCCTTTTCTTGTTCTTTTTCGGCTTCTCCTCCCTGAATGCTGACACCAACACTAAGTGAGTTACCATCACCAAGTGGATCACTGTCACTAAGTGAAACATTGTTAAAATGGCATAAAATCCATTCCAATTTTGTTCTGCAAAGCTAGCAGACCTGGAAATCACTATTATTTTGCCCATCCAAGCTCACAACTTGTAAACCTGAGATTTCTAGTCTTTGACTGACCTTCTATCCTGATTGTTTTTGGAATATACACCCTTAAATGTGCCAGAGATGGCTTTCTCCCTTATAACACTGTATATGGAGTATCATGTATAGATGAATTCCACAGCCTATTGATTAAATAATTAGCAGTCAACATGGCTTCACCCCAATATGACCTGCTTAGACCAGAATCCTCCAGCAGTGAGTCCTTCATTGTTTGTAAGACTCCATTCTGGCTGTCAGGATTCCAACAAATCCACCCCCGTTCAAATCATAAGTCTCTAGCTGCATCTCAGAGAAAAGAAAAATGATTTATTAGAAGTTGCCATGTTGGTGTTAGCTGGATGCAGCTGATGCTAAAATACATCATTTTCCCCGTGACTCTGGTCTTCCCCCACCCCCTGGATGTATATTCTCCAATGGGACACATCCATCCCCAAGAGTCATCAATCATGCTCACCAGTAATATTCTTGCTCTCTGACAACTTTGGGCTGCCAGGGTGATTATATAGGCACTTAAGGAATGCACTGTTTTCCCCCACTCCTTTTTTCTCGCAGCTAAAAAGACCAAAGGAGTATCTTTTTAGTTGACACCGCCTCTCAGCTACACCATTTTCAGCTGCTGGATTTGTGCATCTGTGTTTTATTCCTGCCCCAACCACTGTTGAAAACTTGCTGACATGAATTCTGAACCTCTGACATACCTGTTGTTTATATCTCTTTTCTACAAAGCTTACCCATTGCTTAAAATTCTGTAGCACCTCTATTTTACTCTTTAGTAAATATCAGAAACCAAATCTACAATGACCAGTGCATACTTTGCTCCTCCAAAACTGACTTGCATTGGCCCCACCAAATCTGCATGTACCAGCTCTAGAGCTCTTGTGTCTGCCTTGTGCTGCTCTTGCTTACAGGAAATACCTTGGACTTTGATTATTTACAGTCCAAGTATGCCTTTTAAGTTTAACCCTTCTCCAAACAGTTGCACCTTTTGCAAAACTCTGAAGCTAAAATGGCCAAGCTTTCTGTGCAAGAGATGAACACATGAATCAAGTTGTGCCACATTTCCAAATGTTTGGACACATAGATCTGTTTGGCCCCGCAACACATAAAAATTATCTTTTTTTTTTTTGCCCTGTGCACATACACTTCCATTCCTTTTTATGAGACACTTCCCATTTCCAAATGTGGTCTCAAACCCTTTTTGGTCTAGACTAGTAAATTCTCAGTAAATTATGCTCCATTTCAGGCACACATAATATGTTACTAAACTTTTCCTCCAGACATGGAATCAGCACACTGCCTTTTGCTGTGACTTTAGCCTTCTGGTCATTTGCTAAGGCTACTGAAACTTCTCCAGCTGGATCCATTCTGAAAAACAATTTTGAATTATTAAGAATTGTTTGACTACCCCCATTGTCTATTAACCATTTGCCTCTGCTATTACAATAGCTAACTTTTGCAACAGCAAGTTGTCCGTCTGTTATTTTTCCTCCTTGCAAACAGTCTTTCTTCAAATGATTCTTATCACCACAAATGAAACACTGGCTTTCTTTTTCTTTCTCTTTCTTCATAGAAAATCTCTGCTGGATTCTCTGGTCTTTGGAGACATCCTATCTGTTACTGTTCTCTCTCTGTTCCTTGGGTCCCCGCCTCAGGAATTTCTCCTCATTTCTCCACAATTTCTAAAATTGTGTTTGTTTTCTTCAGAAAGCAAACAGGCTTTAAGGGCTTCCATTTGTAAGTCCTGTTCTGGTTTCCACTCAAAAACAGCTGAAACAATGTTCCACATTTCATCAAGATTATTTAACACCAACAGCACCTTGTGAAATTCAGGAATCTGCATAACACACTGTTCCAACTCAATAAATAAAGTTTGCATTGGCAGCAAATGCTTCTCCACATTCTCTTGTGATAACAGTCTGGCTCTGTACAATTGTCTTGATAATTGCACAATATTGTATGCTGACATGCACACTTCTCAATTTCAGCAAAACTGTTGAGGTATTGAGATTTAAGAGCTGACCAACATCTGTAAAGCTGATGCAATATAAGGCTGATGCAATGTAAGGCTGATGCAATGAAGATGAATCAGCATTGGTATTGCCCTTTTAAGACTACGTTTGGGTCCACAGAAGTTTTACCTCTTTAAGAGGTGTCTATATAAAAGCAGCCATTAGAGGATGTGTTCTCCTTGTGTTCTATATCCATTGCAGAGTACTCCATGTAGAGCTAAGAAGATTGATTACTTGTCAGACATTTGCCTATTACGCATATTTCTGTATATGTCTTGTATATAAACCACTGTTAAATGTCTAAGCCTCTGTGTGCTGTGTTTTGCTCCTGGGTTGCCTTACAATGGTCACACTGCAAATGCTCTGACAGGCCATGGGCCCAGAACAGAGAGAATGTCAGAGTGACTGGAAAGCTTAGAGAGAAGAGAAGCCCAGTGGGACCTTGCATCAGAGTAAGTGGTTTAAATCACGGTTAGTGGCAACATGGCCTCCATCAGTGTAATGGGAGGAAGTTTCTTGTTGTCTCGGCAGAATGAGACAAACTACCTTTCCTGGAATGTGAAGATGGAGATGTAGCTGGGGGGGAGGAGTTATGGGTGATTGTTACAGATCCACCAGCAGTCCTAGATGATGGGGACCAGAGGAAAAATGAAATGGCATTAGCCAGCATAATTCTGGATTTAGAGGACAATCAACTGATACCGTGAGGAGTCTCCAGTCTGTGAAAGAGTGCTGGGAGGTGTTTTGCAGTGTATGTGAGAGAAATTGTGGGCAGTAAAGTGTTGCTGACTAAGAGACTGTATAAAGCACAACTAAAGCTGGAAGAGAGTGTATGTCCACACATCTGCAGAATATGAGGACATTCCTTGAGTTGGAAGAAAGAGGAATGACATTTACTGAGGCACACAAGGTGTATATTGTGCTCAGTTCTTTGGACAATTTATGGGATGTTCTTATGAGCAGTCTAGAGCCTATGGAAGAGTGAGATGTAACCATGGCATATTTAACCTGTCAATTGTTAGAGGAGGAGCAGAAATGGCTGGAGTGGAGACCAGGAAAAGGAGGAGAGAGTGCTTAGCACAGTCCAGGATGGCAGCAGAGCAGCTGAGACAGTGAACTTTGTGAAGAGATGCTACATGTGTGGTTCTACTGAGCATCTCCAGAGATGCTGCCATGAGAGGAGGAACAGAGGAGCAGCAAGACAAAGGCATAGGACAACTCAGCACATGTGGAGTGGTTCTCCAGCATCATTTTCCCTGGCAGCGTCAATGACTGAACACACTAGGAATACATGGTTGTTGGACACTGGGGTGAGCCAGCATATTGCTGACAATCCACAAGCATTTTCTGGTTTGAAACCAGCAGTGCAAATATGGATTAGTCTGGCCAATGGACAAAGAGATGCTGTAAAAGGGGAAGGTAATGTTTATGTATTAGAAATAGGTGATACATTGTACAATGTCTTATATGTACTTGCATTAGAACATAATCCATTGAGTATATTCAAATTAGACAGGCAGGGTTATGAAATACTATTTGCAGGGGGACAGTACGCCATTAGGAAAAATGGACAGATATGTGCATGATGGGTTAAGAAGAATGGCCTGTATGTTCTGGAAAGGCAGGAAAATAGTTGTGCACTTGTACTTAGGAATGTTCCCACACATGATAATTGTGTACATTGTTACATAGGCGATTGGGGCATGCAAGTTTTAACCATCTGAAAAAGATGCCAGACCTAGCTGAGGAACTTAAGTTAAAGAAATATAATGTATATTTATATTGTGCTGTTTATAAGGAGTCAAAATTCCAAGGTGTATACTGTAAGTAAGAAAAGTGAGAACAAACAGTATTGCCATTTGTTCATGCTGATTTGGTTGGCCCTATGGCACCCTCTTTAGGAGGGGCAAGATATGCCTTATTCATAGTAGATGACTACAGTAGATAAGGGTATTGTTATATGCTGAAAAACAAGACTGAAGTATTGCAACAATTTAGGCAATGAGTAGTAATTGTAGGGCGATGATATGGGTATAAAGTATGCCAGCTACAAATAGACAGGGATCAGAGTTTATGTCTGAGAAGTTCCAAAGATGGTTAAACAGTCTAGGCATAAAACTTAAAAAAATGAATCTATATTCACTGGCTGAAAATGAAATGGCTGAAAGGAGGAATGGTATGATACAGACCATGAAGGACACATTGCTTGCTGATGCAGGCATGTGTAAATTATATTGGGGGGAAGCCATGAAAACAGCAAATTATAACATTAACAGGATATGGAGTGTGGCAATACAGGAAACTCTATTTCCTGTGAGATAGAAACCCTCCTTAGCTCATTTAAGGACATTTGGCAGTTATACTTGGTGCATATTCCAAAAGGTACCAGGATAAAAGGACAGAATAAGGCCAGGAAGATTAGGTTTATTGGGTATGAGCCAGGGAAAAAGGATACAGGTTTACAGATGGTACCAAACAAGTAGTGATTTCAAGATCTGCTAGTTTTGCAGAACAGAATGATTGGAACAGGGTACATGCGAATCACATGGCAATGCATAGATCTAGTTTACCAGAAAGTGAGACAGGGAAGGAAAGACAAGAAACCAAGTCAGATATAGATAGAGAAGAGGATAGACCTGTGATAAAAAATGAAAGCACAGAAGATATAGATCAGGAGTGGGATACTACTGGTTCAGCCCGGTTTGATAGAACCTGTAGCTGTGAACAGCATCTGACACTGAATCAGTTCGGTGTTTGGCCCACCTGTCTGCCCGGGCTCTAGGCTGTCTTACATTCCCTGCTTTCCCTCGTCAGCTGCTTTGTGCAGCACAGCTGAGGGTAAAAAAGCAGGAAATGAGGATTTTCAAATGCTGCGTACCTGAGTGCAGCACTCATCAGCTCTCCAGGTGGCACAGCTGATGATTTCTTGCAAACACTGCACACATGATTGTCCGCAGTTCAGAGAACCAGCAAATCACTCCACTGGCTAGCCCCTCCCCTCCCTGCCCACTCACTCCTTACCCTGCATGTGAGCCACCCAACTTGCTTGGTTTCGTAAATTGCTATTTTTCCTTTTGTTCCCCCATCAGCTATTCTGCTCTGCCAGGAGATTTAGATAAGCTAGAAAGCAGGAAATCCTTGGATTTCTTGCTTTCTGGCTAATCTAAAAGCAGAGCCTTAGGACTGAAGCTTTTCAGTGCAGACTCAGGTAGCCGATTGCAGATAGATAAATCTCTACGTTAATCTGTGATTTAGTGAGTAACTAAATCTGCCTGCCTGCTTTGGGGTAAAAGTTGCTCTTTTTTAAATAAAAAATAAAACATTTACATACATGGCGTGTTGTGAGTTAATTTTGTGAGTTTGCTTGCAAGCATATTTTATGTGACAGACTCAAGTAGCCGATTGCAAATAGACAGACAGACAGACAGACAGACAGACAGATAGATAGATAGAAGTTAATCTGTGATTCTGCAAGCAACTCGATCTGCCTGCCTGCTTTTGGGTAAAAGTTGCTCTTTTTTATAAAAAAAATCAATATTTACATCAATATTTATAATATTTACATTTTAACTATGCCCACCTAGTCACATAACCACCAAACCACACCCAGTCAGCAAACCATGCCCACATGACCACCAAGCCACATCCACAAATTAGGCCACCCCCACAGAACCGGTTGTTAAGAAATTTGAATCCACCCCTCATATAGATATAGAAGAGGAGAGACCTGTAACAGAAATGCAGGAACATATAATGCCAAGGAGATATGAGAGGAGTAATAAAGGTATACCCCCTGAACAGTTTGCTGCAAGTGAAGCTACAGCATACAGTGTTAGGTATGAATCCCAAAGTTGCCAGGAGATGATGCCATTGCCAGAAAGCCATAAGACAATAGGACACAGATGGTGTTACACAATAATGAACTGCAGTATAAAGCACGGTTAGTTGCACATGGTTTGTAATGGTTTTTGTTGACACTAATTGGAATTAACCTGGTATGTACGTTGACTAAAGATGTAAATGTGTATGTATAAGATGTATAAAGATGTCAATGTATAAGATGAACCAGTATTTGAAAACTGATGTGTTAACAAAGCCTGTATCTGTGGAAAAATATAAGAACTATGTTAAAGCATTTGGTTTATCTGATGTTCAGCTTTAAATGGGAGGAGTCTTGAGATATTGAGATTTAAGACCTGACCAGCAGCTGTAAAGCTGATGCAATTTAAGGCTGATGCAGTGAAGATGAATCAGCATTGGTATTTTCCTTTTAAGACTATGTATGGGTCCACAGAAGTTTTACCTCTTTAAGAGGTGTCTATATAAAGGCAGCCATTAGAGGGCATATTCTCTCTCCTTGTGTCCTCTATCCATTGCAGAGTTCTCCGAGTAAAGTTAAGAAGATTGTGTCAGTTTTGGAAGCCACATTAGCACCAGAAGCTTCCATGCTGCCACATTCTTGAGCCTGGAAACATGGGAGGGGGGAATTTCATGGAGCCTATGTGGTTAGACATAATTGCATTCTTCTATAGAGTCAAGGTCATGTTGTTCTTGCACCTGGCTGAGGAGTAGAAGAGGGGACATCTCAAGTTGGGACGGATGGTGATTGGGGCATGTGATGGAATGATGGGAGCAGGGGGTGGATTTGTAATATTTTACTTATTGGAGGGAAATCCGGGACTTTCAGATTCAAAATTTCCCAGTTGTGCCAGTTTACTACTCTAATAAAAAGGAACTTTGAGGACATGTCTGGTTTAGAGTTATCTTTTGGGGTTGAGTTTTTCTGGAATGCTGAAATTATCCTGAATCTCTAAATAGCTACCAGCACCCCGAAAGGGGGCTGTCTAGAGTGCTAAGCCCTAATACCGATCTAAAGTTCGGGTGGTGCAAAGACTCAGTGAAGATGGAGGAGAAGGAGGAGATCACAGAAGGAGTGGTGGGAACGGATACCAGAGGACTAATCGAGACCTGGTATCCTCTTTCAGAAGAATTTCTGTGAGCCATTGAAGCTGCAGAGGAGAGTTGAAGGCTAGGCACTCGGCCCAAGGAAACGGATTCCTGGAAAAGTTGTCAGACTGATCTAACTCCAGAGATGGGACCAGAAGAAAGATCGCCGGAACACTATTCCTACTCCAACCCAGCTAAGTCAGCCCACGAGTCAGAATGGAGAGACATGGGGTTTTTGGAGTCTAACAGCTCTCGAGACTGGAATCTGTTGCCTCCGTCTCAAAGCCAATCATTGGCAGGATTCCCAGAGCATTTTGAGCAACCTGAAGGAGGAAGCTATGTCCCACAGTCACAACCTCCCCAACCGAGCTGGAACTTAGCACAACCAACACTCACTTTTCCTGATCTGGGACCTGGCAGTGGAACCAGCGTGGCATCGGCTTCATTCGACTCAGCGAGAGATGATTGGAGAATCGGCTCAGCATGGCAGAGGCAGGTAGCAGGGGAGAGACAGCAGATGCAGCCAGCATTTGGGATGCTGAAACCTCCAATTGGCTCCCCTCTTCAGCCAACCCTTATGCTACCCCCTGCAGAATGTATTCTCCCAGGCTGGGGATTCTATCCTGGTCATGGGTCGGTCCAATGCCAGTGGGTGCCAGCACCAGTTGCATCATCTTCTTCAAGACCACTATGGGGCCAATTTGCTACAACACTCCCCATGCAGCAATGGGGTCAGATCCACCAGCAGGCTGCAGCCACCACCATCCTTTTCCAACTTGACAGTCAGCTCAGCAGCCAGCCCCTAACCAGCAGCCAGCAGCATCAGCACAGCAGATTCCAGCTGAGTCACCACCTGCCACCCCGCCCCCTGCAGGACCCCCTCCTGCCACCCGCAGCAGCACCCCAGCGGGTCCCTGCCCCACTGCCGGTCGCCATGGCGATTTCACCAGTGAGACCAGTGCCACCAAGGTTTAGAGCGACATTTGATGGGAAGCCTGAAAAACATGCTTATTTCCTCAGCTGAATCTGGGCACATATAGATCAATATGGAAACCAATATGAAACACATTGCAACTTAGTTTCCATGATTACAGATGGAATGAATGAAGGAAACGCTTCTACCTGGATAGCTCAGTTACACAATGAGGCAGCTGTGGAGCTAAAGGATGCAGATGAGCTGCTCCGGGCTAGATTGGAAGACCCCGACAGAGTAGATGAAAATGAAGACAAAATAAAAATGATGAAGCAAGGTAATCAACCCATAAAAATTTTTGTGTGAGACTTTAGATGGGTCGCAGAAAATATCATGCATTGGCCTGACAGAATACTTCTGCACTATTTTAAAGAAGCCATTGATCCAGAAGTCAGAAAAGCCTGTGGCATCTGAGGGGTGTGAGAGTGACTGCAAGACTGATATGCCAGGTCCATTGTTCTGGATAGAGAAATTCACCTACACTGGAAACCTCCCTCTGAGACACCCCCAGGAGAACTTTGGCCAGACATCCTCTGACTAAACCTGCTGAAGCTGCTCCTACCCAATCTACAGGAATTATCAAATGCTACTGTTGTGCTCAAGTGGATCATCAGGTTTCTGAGTGTCTGGCCCCTGCACCAGTTCCGCAACCAAGGCCCACTACAGCTGCCAGAGGTAACAGAGCTCCACAGAAGCCTCCAGAGAACAGTCTGTTTGCCAGAGAAGCCATAGAGGTTCCCCTCCCACAGAAGAGAGCAAAGAACCTCTGGCCAAAGAAACCCTTCCCAGAAAGGCAAATTATGAAGAGGACCCCATGGTGAGTGCAGCCATCCCTCCTTTTATAATTAAAGTTGGTGGTGCCTGAGACTGGAGTGTTTGGGGAATTAGAAGCAGTAATAGATACAGGAGGTTCCAGATGTCTAATTGGGCTCCCAATTGTTGAGCAATTAGGGATAAAAACTAAATCCCTAAAATGCCCAATCAAGTTTGAACAAGTAGACAGAACATTAATTGGAGGAGCCCCAGCCACCCAGATTACAGAACAGGTCAGATTAGAAATGGGGAGGAATCGTGAAGTTATACAATTTACAGTAGCTCAAAAAATGTCAGAATCTGTCATATTGGGGCTTGCGTGGCTTGACAAATGGGCCCCTACCATTAAATGGAAAGATGGGTACTGGAAAATCATAATTGGCATCGGCTCGCTGCCCCATGTGCCTCCTATAAAAGATTGCAAATCAAAAAGGGCCCACAGCCAGAAGCAGCAGCTACCGCTTCAGACTCTCCTCCAGCCGAACCCCAGGTTCCTAAATAATATAGAGACTTAGCTGATGCATTTAGTGCGAAAGAATGCAACATCCTTCCCCCCTCATCGAGCCACTAATTGTGCCATCAAATTAGAACTGGGGGCAATGCTGCCTAAACCAAAAATGTACTCCATGACACCTACCGAAATGACTGAGTTGAGAAAATACATTGATACCAACTTAGCCAGAGGGTTCATCAAATCAGCAAAATCTAGGTTGGCAACCTCGGTATTATTTAAAGAGAAGAAAGATGGCACTCTCAGATTATGAGTGGATTTTCATGGCATGAATGCCTTGTGCATACAAAACACCCCCTCCCCCTAATGAAGGACTTGCTAAATCACCTGTCCAAAGGCAAAGTCTTTACCAAGTTAGATCTGAGAGAAGCCTACTACCAAGTCTGCATAAAAGAGGAGATGACTGGAAAACGGCGTTTAACTGTCCTCTGGGGAGTTTTCAGTTCCGAGTCATGCCTTTCAGACTCCAAAGGGCCCCTGCTGTATTTATGCAGCTGATCAATGAAGTGTTGCATGAATATTTATACAAGGGGGTCCTTGTTTACTTGATGATATTCTTATATTCAACAAGACCCTGGAAGAGCATGTCAAATTTGTCAGACAAGTATTGAAAGAACTTTTAGCTGCCAAACTATACACAAAGCTGTCAAAATGTGAATTTCATAAAAAAGTCTTTGGACTACCTGGACTACCGAGTGTCAAATCAGGGGATTGAGATGGACCCTGGAAACGTGAAAGCAATGCTAGATTGGCAGCCCTCAAAGATGCATAAACAACTTCAAAGTTTCCTGGGTTTTGCAAATTTTTACAGACAATTCATTCCTTCATTTGCCGAGGTCACCCTCTCTTTAATGGAGTCACTGAAAACTGGTCTTTTTCCAACCAAAACAAAACCTTATCAATCTTTCACTTAGACAATTAACTGTCAAAAATCTTTTGAAACTTTAAAGCACCTTTTTGCAGCAAAGCTTATCCTCCAACATCTGGATCCAAACAAACCTTTTGTAGTCCAAGCCGATGCCAGTGATGTGGCTGTAGCAGCTGTGCTACTTCAAAAGAACTCTCAAAACCAACTGATGCCTGGTGCTTAATGTGTCAAAAAAATTATTGGCAGATGCCTTGTCGAGAAAACTCCAATTTGACAGTCACTAAGAGGAAGTAGTGCAAACTATGATATCAGAAGCCTAACCTGCCAGCCAAGCGAACACCAGAGGCCAAGCCCAACACAGTTCTAGACTCCCTGAGGACAAACTGACTGAAAATCAGACCAATCTGACAATGAGTGAGGGATTGGCTTAGAAAGGAAACAAGATTTATGTACCCAGTACCCTGAGATTCATGGTACTATGACACAGTCATGACTCTCAGTTGGGGGGGGCACTTCTAGAAACCCTACATTTGGTCAGAAGACAATTGTGGTGGCCAAAAATGAAATCTGATGTCGAGGACTATGTAAAAAGCTGTTCAATTTGTACCATCATGAAACATAGAACCGGGAAACCCTCTGGACTTCTCCAACAAGTAGCTGAACCAACAAAGCCAGGGGAAGAAATAGCAATGGACTGTATTATTGAATTATTGTTGAAAGTGGAAGGAATACAGTGATTTGGACTATCATCGATTTGTTCTCCAAGCAAGCTCACTTTACAGCGTGTATTGAATTACCTTCAGCTAAAAAACTGGCAAAACTGTTCGTGAAGCATATTTATCGCCTTCATGGAGTTCTGCATCGAGTGATCTCAGACCGAGGCATTCAATTTACCACTAAATTCTGGAGGGAGTTTTTAAAGTCCATTGTGTCTTCCCAAGGACTCTCCTTAGCTTTTCATCCTTCTTATAATGGGGCCACTGAACGTGTGAGCGCTACGGTGGAAAAATACACTAGATGCTATGTAAATTATCAGCAAGAAAACTAGGTGGATCTATTGCCATTTGTAAAAGTGGCTTATAATAATGTGGTACATAGCAGCACTGGTTTGACTCCTTTCCAAATCACTACTGGCATGGACTTTGTTCCTATGCCTGAGTTACCTAGAGAACCACCAACATCCATGGCCTCAATGGATTAGATGGAATCATTAAAAAAAGGTTGGGACAATACAAAAAAAAACCTCTAGTGGAAGCAGCTGAGGAATATAAAAAACAAGCAGACAAACATAGATCTCTCCAACCACCTTTTAAGGTGGGTGACAACTAAATATTTGTCAACTAAATTTTTGTCAACTAAATATCTTAAGTTGAAGCTTCCTAGTAAAAAAAATTGGGACCTAAATTTCTGGGTCCTTTTCCTATATCAAAAGTAATCAATCCAGTTACTGTTCAGCTTAGCCTCTCTTGATTAGGAAAAATACACCCAGTCTTCCATAGTAGCTTGTTGAAACCTGCTTTGATTCCAATATACAACCCATACTGGAAGCTCCCCCCAAACCTTTTGTAGTACAAGGTGACACACATTATGAAATCAAGAAAATCCTCAACTCTAGATTACACAGAGGATGGTTACAATATTTAGTGCTATGGAAAGGGTATCCTTTGTCAGAAGCTACTTGAGTGAAGAGTTGAGATGTACATGCAGATCAAAGGTGGTATTCAGCCAGTTCACACTGGATCATGTGAACAGTAGCAAGAATTTGGTGTGGGTCACCAAACCGGTAGCGACTTCTGGCTGGCCACACCCCCAACCTGGTTGCCTGGTTGCTGCTCACTTGCCCCTTCCGGCTGCTCGATGCTTGCTCATTTTTTCTGGCTGCTTGATGGTCACCCCCCCCCCCTATATATGTTGCCCTTTGACCACGAGGCTCAGAATCGTTTGCTGGTTGCCTTAGTTGATGCCCATTAGCTTAGCTCACAAAGTAAGCAATGCATGCCACCTGCTGACCCTTCATCTGGGTCGGGGCCAGGACGCCAGGGAATGCAACACTATTCTTGAGCCCGGAACGGCCGGCTGCCTCGGCTGAGTTGGGGAACCTGTGATTCCCCAGCTCACAGCCTTGGCCTGGAGCCACGCCACTTGCCACATCGTTCTCCCTTAGGATTGATGCGTTCACCCACTTTTCCCCTCCTTCAAGCTGTCCTGGCCCCTTAATTCCTTCCTTCTTCCCTATGACACCTCTCTTCATCGTCTTGGCCCACCTTACCTTCTCACCGGCTGGCTGCCAGAGAAGGCAAGCCAGGGCTGAGATGCTGCTGGGCTCTCCCGCCAGTCCCTATCTCACCCCCCCCCCGTCACGAGATGCAGCAGCTGCTGCTCTTTTTTCTGTGCAAGAAGTCTCCCAGCTGATGCCTCTTTGCTAGTGAAACTTGAAGACTGTAGCCCACACACTTCTCCTAGCAAAAAAGAAGTTTCCGGGACTCAACATGTGAACACAGTGAGGCCCGAACTTCAGCAAGGAGAAGCTGCCATGGGCAAACGTCTCATCAGTGCAGCGGGCTAAGCAATAGGGGGACCTGCATGCTGGCGCTCTGCTCCTTGCTCCTTTCAGGTCGTTCTGGCAACGCTGGCCAGCCCTGCCAGCAAACTCATGCCTGCACCCTGCCCACTGTCCTGCACCACTGCAGGTGAGAGGTGGGCAGTAGTTATAGCCCTGCTCCCCAAAAAGAGTAGCAGTGAAGAGATGGGCAAAGAAACTGTGTGTCTTTTCAACTCCTGGCAGCGGCAGGAGCAGCCGGCGAAGCGCGTTGGCTGGTCGGAGCGTCAACTACCCCTTGTCATGCTGGCTAGATGCCAAACTCAAAGAGCAGGGTTAGCAGAGCACCACCGAATGGGTTGGCCAGGACTTTCCTTCCTCTCACCAGGTGCAGGGGGCCAATGGGTGGATCTGCGTGCCAGAGGCCTCTCTTCCAGGTTCTGGCATGCCAACCAGCCGGCAGCTGCAGCAAAACGCTTGCCTGGCCCTGCCCACTGCTCCAGCCACCACTGCCAACAAGACAATAATCGATCTGTTATTACAGAGAAATCACCCAACAAGAAAGAGGACATTTGAAACAAACTGTACCAGGTTTTGGAAGAACAACATCCAGAACTAGAAACAGCAGAACAGAGGCTAGCAGACCCACATTGATTCATATATGAAATAAGAGTATTATAGAGAGCAGAAACTTGGAAGAACTGCAAAGGTTTACCCAAGCAAAAGAAAGCAAAGTCCATGCCAGAAGTTAATTCAGATGTTACAGCAAACCACATGGAAAACAAGACAAATCGGGCAGCTCTCCTGCGCTTGTCAAGCTCACTGACCAGGAACTGTATGTCTGGCATAGTGCAGTTTCCTGAGGGTGAGATCCACCACCGCAGGAGCAGCCCCTCTGAGACTCCTCCCTCAGGACAGCCCACTAGACAGAGACAAGCCCTCTTCAGCAGGTAGCCAGATAACCTGTCCAGGCAGGTGATCTTCACCGCCGCGTAGGTCAGGGAGACCACGGCCCTGTCGCCATGGCAGAGACCCCCCCCCCGAACAGCGCCACTCCCATGCCGGCGCAAGACTTGGAGCGATCCCGTGGAGGTGTATAATGCCCCTGGTCACAAATGAGGGAGAAGCCAGCCAGCTTTATACCAAGGCCCATCCCCCCACCCTTAGGCTCAGAGGATCGCAGCCAGAGAAGGCAGGACTGGAGGCCAGCGACCACAGGTGTGTTGGAGATCAGGACCACACTTGAAGACCAGTCACAGAACTTCTGCTCTCAGCTGTCCACTTGGCACAGGACATCTTGGGCCGAGAACACACTCATCACCTACGTGAGCCAGACCTCTGAGGGACCTGCCCCAGGCGATACCAGGTGAATGAAACGCAGGAAGTTCACACACTTTGCAGAACCGCTCCAGGCCAGTGAAGCGTCCTACCCAGTCCAGGTCTGTCCTCCACCCCAGCGATGTCACAGCCCTTCCACGGCTTTAAAAAGCTCCTCACCTCAAGGCTATAGACTACCAGGACTTCCCACAGCAGAAGACCGAACTTCCCAGTCAGGCCGCAGCCGTTCATCAACATGCCACAGACACTATACCCTCACCCCAGCTGCAGACCAGACAGCCCCACAACAAACCCCTCGCTCCCCTTCTCCACCCCAAGCAAGCCCGGTCAACAGGACATCTGTCATCAGTATTGGGCCCTGACATCTCAAGTCCTTGATGAAGGCCTCTCAGACCTCACGGGACTGAGTCAGCTCTCGTGTTCCTGAACACACCATCCCCTGTTGTACCCCTCGGGGCCAAGCACCCCATGATGCCATCAGACCAGCCAGCCAGTCAAGCACACGCATCCACACCTCCACAGCCTGCGCCCGCTTAAACAGCTCGAGACCATGGACAATGATCTCTGGACTGAGGAATAGTGTCAGAACTGAAGTTGTTTAAGGGCCTGTCACCATCTGGCCCGACGGATGCAAAAACAATATGTAAAAGGAAACAAAAACATGCAGAGCAAGGCACAATATTTACCATCCATTATGTACTCGCTCTCAAAGTGCCCAAATTTGATACAAGCAGAGCGGACACACAACGGAAGATGAACGGGGAAGACGTAGCCAGGTGTAAATGGTGCTCATGTGGAAGCCTAGCAAGATGGAAGATGGATGGAGCAGAGATGCGAAGCAGATGGCACAATCCGCAGGGCTTCCGGGAGCACAGTAAGTGAACGCAACGGAAGGAATGGATTGGCAGAGCGGATGCCTAGCAATGAAGCGGATGCATCACGGAAGCCTAGCGGATGCTACGCGGAGCCTAGTGGATGCAAACGTTCGACTGCGCATGTGGGCAGAGGATGCATTGCGTCAGCCCCGTGGATTATAAAGGTGATGCAGCTCGCAAGCAGAGTACCATTCAGAGGAAAGACTGCTGCCAGACACAGCGTCCAGCACACAACCTGGGAAAAGAGGAAGCCTGTGCCATCTGCTGCCAGCCCTGGCAAGAAGGACAGGACCACCATCCCACCCCTGGCCCTGACTCTGCTTCTGCTGGGCTTGCTGCTGCCGGCTGACTCTTCTGGGCGGGCTTCTGCGGATGCGCGCTCCTGGTGCTGGTGCTTCTGCTGGTGGCTTACTCTGCTGGAGCTGCTCTGGTGCTGCTTTCTGCTGCGTGCTTACTCTTGCTGGCGCTGCTCTGTGCTGGTGCTTACTGCTGCTGGTGCTTCTCCTGGTGCTGGTGCTTCTGCTGGTGCTTACTCTTGCTGGTGCTGCTTCCCGTCCTGCTGGTGTTGCTGGTTATCCTGGTCCTGCTGGTCTACTGAGTCCCTGGTCCGCTGGTGCTGCCTGGTGCTGGCTGGTGCTACTCTGCTGCTGATGATCCTGGCTGGCTGGTGCGCTGGTGCTGTGGTCTGCTTTTGCTGCTACGTTGTTTTCGCTGCTGTCTGTGGTGGTAGGTGTGGTGGAGCACGCCCTAGAACTCGAAGTCCTCTGATGAGGCCAGATGGCCTGCCAAGGGAGGAAGAGCATACGTAGAACGGGAGAGGAGGCAATACTACATCGAAGAGGAACTTGAGATGAGATGCCTCGAATGGCTGAGGGGAAACGAGCTATCATGGGGAGGGACAATCAGCCCTCTAAGTTGGAGACACTTAAAAAGAAGCATGCTGACTTTGGAGAGAGAAGGCGGAGAGGCCGGGCTACACATTCGGAGGTGCTCCTCGCTGGTGGAATGCATCAATGCACACCTGGTACGGGAAAGCTGCACTCAGAAATTGGCCAAGGCCACTGTCACAGCTCACCGACCGGAGAGACCTACGTTGATGGCAGTGAGCTTCTGAGAGGATGAACTGCCACGAAGGGAGCAGCCCTCTGACAACCCTCTCTCTATCATGGCACGCCACAGATACCAGTCTCTTCCTAGCCCAAGATTCAGCTCCTTGTCCAGGCAGGTATCTGTGGAGCGGCCCAACGATGGAGCCCCCCCGACAGCTGCAACTCCCGTAGGCGGTAGCGCATGGAGGACCCTGGAACATGGAGCAAGGAAGAGGGCACTGTCCGGCCAGAGACACAACAGCCACATCCACCCCCAGCCTCCACCTCACAGCAGAAAGACAGCAGAGGAGCCAGACCGGAGGGGCAGAGCCACATGTCCCTGCTGTAGATCAGGGACACCTCAAAACGCAGTGTAGAATCTCCTCTCTGCAGGCTGGTACACATCGACATACATCGTCAACCGCAAGCCACTTCCTCACTACGTCAACCCAGACCTCATGGACATGTCCGAATCACAGTACTCAGGTGCATAAAGGAGAGGACTCACTGGCTCTGCCACAACCCTCCAGCCCAGCTAAAACCTGTCCGACCCAAGTTTCCCAGGTCTGCTCCTCCACCCCAGTTGAATGTCACCACCCTTCCAAGCTTTTCCAACAGGGCCCTCACCTGTACTCAGGCGTATGGCTACCAGGAGTTCAGCGAACAGGCAGCCTCCCAGGTCCAGGACAGGGTCATCATATGCTACAGGTTGCACTCGGTGCCATCAGCCACCGTGCCACCCCGCCACCAATGCACCCACGCCACGCATGCCACCCAACGACCACAGATGCCACCACGCCTCACACCCGTTTCACCTTGCAGACCGACAGCCCCAATACATTCCTCCTTCCTCCACCACAGCCAAGCCCGGCCTCGAACATTGTCATCGATCCTTGGACTGACACCCATGATCCTGGAGAAGGGCTCCTCCATATCACAGGAGCTGAGCCAGCTCTCGAGCAGCTTTCCTCACATGCCATCTCCTGTTGTCCTCTCGGGGCCAGGCCACCCCAATGGCACCTACAAGACCAAGCACCCAGCAGCAGCCACTCATACGCACCTGACCTTCACCCTGAGATAATGGGCACGCCTCAAGAGTGACTGAGAAGAGTGCAGAGAACTGGTTGCTACCTGTTGGACTTTATCTTTGCTTGGAACAACTTTACGTTGGGTCATGTGGCTTTTACAGTTGGTTATTAATAAGGCTTATCCTATTGCTTACACACTTGCTTCAATTTTTTAGTCAATAAAGTCTTGTTGAAACTTTAGAAATGGTTTAACCTTTGCATGCTTGTGGTGAGTAAGGATAGCAGTGGAATTGGGCAGGGATACCTGTGGAATGGGTAATAGCTGTGGGATAGATTAAACCTCCGTGCAAGCATAGTGGCGGACTGTATGCGTCCCACCTCCCAGGTGCACACTTACTGGCCCTTTATTATCAACTAACAATGTATCATTCATCCACACATTCCCAACATAAACCACTCTTATTAAATGCCCTGTTCCATTGTAGGGCCATCTCAACATACATTGGCACAATCTCATCAGTGTACATGAGACAGGCTGAAGGAACATCCATCTAAAGTAACTACCATTCCTGTCTTGCCCTCCACTGCTCAGTCTGGGAGTTGCACATGTTTCAGGAGCTGCGCTGCCTTCTTTCCTTCACGTCTGAAGCCTGTTGGGGGCCTTGCACATCACCAGTATTCTATCAGGTTTCGCACCTTGCCTCCATTCCACAGGCTCCTGTCCCCCATTGCCTTGTTGGAGGCCCACGAGCCTGTTCTGCACAGACTGGGTAGCGGGCGCGCGATGAGATTTGTGCAGGATTGCAGCAAGCTTCCCCGATGTTCTTCACGGATCTCGTGTCGGCGAATCGCTGCCATGGGGTGGAGAAGTAACCCTGGAACCTGTTAGCCAGAGATGCCAAAGGCGTTCTCCACCACCGTCTTGCCCTGAGGACAGCCTGTAGTGAAGATCCTCTCTTCACAAGTGAGGCACTGGAAGTGTAGGCATTCATAGGTAGGTTCTGAGGGAAAAGGCTCATCCCCCATGATTGAAGTAGGGCACATTTGTGTGTCGTTGGGCAGGGTCTGGATTGGAAAGCCCATGATGAGGTTGGCTCCACCACTCCTTGAGTGACTGGGTTGATATGACCTGGCATCTGAGATGACCCATTGCCTGAAGCATGAGTACATGCAACTTGTATCAAGGCATTCGAACCCATGGTGAAGAGGATAGATTGCTGAAGAACCACTTGTAGTTGTAGATAAGTGGACCCTGACTTGGCTGGACGCTTTGCAGCCACGTGCTTGCCATCTATGGCCTCCAACCGAGTGTGGGGGAAGTTCCACTTCTGAATACACTGTTCTGCAACTTCTTCCAGCCTTCTTCAAGTGGTGCGTGCACTGAGAAGCTCCTCGGGTATTCTTCGATGATGGCCTGCACAGCCTTCTCTGACCACAATGCTGGGTGTTGTGTGGCAACCCTCCACGCCAGACTGGCATGTCCTGTTACGTGGGTCCGAGAGCCAGGTGGGGGCAGAGTCAGTGCCACCCTTGCAGTCCAGGTCAGGCTGGGGCGGAAGTTAGGTGCTCTGCTTGGTCCAAACTGGTCTCAGGGCCGCCCACAACTTCGTAACATTGGCTGGCAGATCTTCATGAAGATTCTGGACCATGCACGCAGGGTCTCTCGTGCCTCAGTCTCCACAACAGCATTTATACAGTCCTACTCTGCTCTTCTCACGATCCATCTTCGGACCCACACTTCTTGAGATGCATCCTTTATCTTCCCATTAGAACACTTCGACCTGTTGTAAGAACGATGGTGGCTACCAAAAGGAGTGATTGTGATATCCATGGTTGAGAGATGACTGGATGCTGTGGAAGAGCAAGAGCCAGATGAAGGACTGAAGAGGTCTCATAGCAGGGCTTGCTTGAACTGATAGCTGAATCCAGGATGATTCCTCCCCCTTTTTTTAGGAAATATAGTTTTCTCGCTAGGTGCTTCTGCATCCTACTGCACATCCTGCAGACAATCCTAAATACCGGAGATACGTCCCTACTATGAACATTTTTTCCAGTTTTAAATGCTGTTGTATGTGAGCTGCATCCGCTTTCATTCTTTTCTACCGTCGTGCTACTAATGCGCGCTGTCCCACTATCCGTAGCCGTTTCGCTATCTTCCCCTGTGTCCGATTTCTCCACTGGAATGGATAACGAGTTGCACTGAATGTGCAGCGAGATGCACCTAGCGGATTATAGCGGAACGCGTAACGGTGAGACAAAGACGTCTAACGGAATGATTCCCGTATGCGTACGGATGTGACATTGGACGTGTGGAACATTTTCCGGCTAAAAAGTTTTGTGCAGCTCAAAAACTTTTTGAGTGGATGAAATGTCAGTAGAGATGCTGGACAGATAGAGAGTATGAAAAATGGATGCAGTGAGTACAGAACGGAGCATCGCGTTAACCAAACGGATGGCAAGGTTTCTATCCGTATTACATTCCTCTTTCCACCATTGGTGCTGTTGTGACAGGGGCTTTACTTGTTAAGTTTATCTTGCTATAAGACACTTTGCTTGGTTTCATTTGCTTATTTAATAAGTCATTAAAGTTTAACTAAGAAAGTTAATGAAGGTTATCTTTGCTTTAAGACACTTTATACAATTTTATTTGGTTGCATTTTTTTTAAATTAAATAAATGTGTTTGGTGAAACTTATGAAAAAATGGCTTAAGCCTGTTGCATGCCTGTGGGATAGATAAGGATAGTTGTGGGACTAGAAACCTCCAGTGCACCATTAGTGGGACTGTATGGTCCACCATTCCAGTGATCACAGATTATTTTCTCCCCCTTTTTTAAAGGAAAATATTGGTTGTCCACTAGGTGTCCTTCTAATACTCTACGACATCACTGCAGACATCCTAAATATACAAGATACATCCCAGTTACAAACGTTACGTTGTCGTATCTATTTTCCATGCTACTAACGCTGTGTAGACGTTCCGTGTATCTTTTGTTTCCTCCCTCTTTCCAGTTTTCAGCTGCAGCGTGATGTGACTTGAGTTGGATGCCCAGGATGCACAGAGAGGATACAGCGGACTTATAACGGAATTTGATTAACAGACATAGAATGTTTGTTGCCGTATATTGTCGTGGATGTACATCGTACGCAAGCGAAAGTTCATCCGTTACAAAGTTTGTGCAGTCAAAACTTCTGCGCGGCAATGAACATCGCAGGTGGACGGTAGCTCAATGGAATAGAGCGGTATGAACCACGTATGCAGTGGTACACAACGATGCATAGCTTTATCCAACAATTGGCAAAGCTTTTTTTTTAACGTTTTACATCCTCTTTGCATCCGAGGAGGTGCAGTTGGACCGGCCTTAAGGATTCGAAAGTAGAAAAAAAATGCCAACCCAGCCTGAACATCTGGCTGATTGTAGGTATAATAATAATAATAATAATAATAATAATAATAATAATAATAATAATAATAATAATAATAATAATAATGGGCTTAAGAGAGGAACCATTAAGAATGAAATGGGTTTAATACTTGCTGCTCAAGAACAAGCACTACAAACTAATGTCATGAAAGCAAAGATACAAAAATCCACTGTTAATCCAAACTGCCAACTTTGCAATGACAAAGTTGAAACTGTTTCACGCTTAATATGTGAGTGCAGCAAAACTGTGCAAACTTACTACAAACTAGACATGATCAAATTACTAAATTAATCCAGTGGTCATTGTGTAAAAAATATTCCTACCTATATCAGAAAAGTCCATGGGAACTTAAAGTGGATCACCATTTGGAACACAACTTGTCAGATATTATGGTTGTCGAGGGCAAAGCGTACAATTTATTGATATCATTGTACCAGGAAATCCCAGAATCAAAGAAAAAGAACTAGAAAAAATCATGAAACATTGTGACCTGGCCATCAAAATTGAGATTATGGATGAAACATGTAACAGTGATACCCATTGTCATAGGGGCACTTGGTACCATGTCCAAGTACCATGTATTTACAAAATACTTCAAGAAATTGTAGCTTTCTGCAATAGCACCAGCAGAACTGCAAAAAATTTTGCTACTCAGAACATTGTACTTATTAAGAAGATACTTGGTTGATATCTAGGATGCTGGCAGCAACCCGTACCAACCATCAGTGCCAGTCAATTATATTTGTGATACATTTTTAATTGTTCAGTTGACTGAGTTTCATGTTTAATTAATAAAAGAGAAAATAATGCCTTTTTGTTTATTATTAGAGGGTCTGACTCCTCTCCCAAGTCTTGAATATGATGCAGCACAGACACACATATACACTACCTCCACGCTCATAAGAAAAATAGATTATTAACAAATTTCACAAATAAACTCAAATATTGTATCTCTGTCTGTCTCTTTTGTTTCTCCAATATTGATTTTAGTTGTTGATATATAATATTATTATGTTAATAAGTCCCATGTTATGAGGTTCCTGAGGCAGCCAAAAATCGCCTGGATTGCCCAGGAAATTTGATGAGAAATGGCTGCCTTTGATCCCTACATCTCATGCTCCTAATATCTCAAAATTAGCTAACATACAACCCACCAGCGTGTCTTTGGGAAGCTTCCCTTTTGGCGACTTTGTCATCCCTCGACCGGATGCCTTTTTGCTACCAGTTTCCCATTCCAAAGCTGGATTTCAGGTGGATTCCTCTTATCCCCTGGGATGTCCTGTCCAGTCCCCAAATTTTCCCCAAATTTTGCCTCTTTCTTTTCACCCACTAGTGTTTGTTTCTGCTCCTTGGTTTCTTCAAGGCTTCAACCCTTGAATTCAGTTAAGAAGTCACCAAGGATTTTACTGGAGCCAGACATTCATTTAGACAGTTGCCCATTGCATTCAATCAATCCACTGTATGCATTGGTGAGACTTGCGGATCTTTGCAACATACCTTGTTTTTCAGGGTACTCATTCACTGTCCTGAGCCCTGATTGTGGCTGACAATGCAGAAACACACAATCTTAAGGCCCAGTCCCACTGGCCGACGGACGCAAAACGTATGCATAAAGGACACAGCGGACGAGCAAAATTTCAGGGGTGGCTCCATCCGTTGTCATCTGCTCCAAAAAGTGGTGAAAATTTGCATAAACAGAACAGAAAAGAACGGATGTGGGTAGTATGTAGTGGGGATGTTAAATGGATGTTCATTGGAAACCTAGCGGATGAAAGCGGATGGAAGCGGATGATACCTCTGAAGGGGTTACGGGGGATAATTGCGAAGTGGATGCATAGCGGATGAAGCAGATGCATCATGTACACCTAAAGGAAAGAAAGGGGATGCCGTGCAGATGTATGTCGGATGCAAACCATTCACTGCACATCCTTTCTATTTCCGTGCTACTAACGATGTATAGATGCTCCATGTACCTTTTCTTTCCTCCCTCTTTCCATTTTCAGCTGCAGCAGATGTGTGTTGCGAGGATGCCCAGAGGATGCAGAGAGGATACAGCGGACAATTAATGGATGATAACGGACATAGAACTTTTGTTGCTCGTATGTCGTGGATATACATCGTATACGGCGGAAAATTGATTCATTCACAAAGTTTTGTGCAGCTCAAAACTTCTTGTGCAGATGAAATTGCAGTGGACAGATGCTCGACGGATAAAGCGTAAGAAACACGTGTGCAATGAGTACACAACGGATGCATAGCATTTTCCAATGGATGGCAAGCTTTTTTTTCATGTTTTACATCCTCTTTGCATCCATAAGTGCAGTGGGACCGGGCCTCTAGTCATCAGCCAGGAGCTTTATTTCAGACAATCACACTCTTTTCAGCCACTAGTCTTACCCATCTGGGAGCCCTCCTCTGGTTATTGGTGTCTTCCAATTGAATCCGGGCATGTAATCCCAGGATGAGCCCACAAATTATTGTTCCCAATTCGGGTCTGAATCTGGTGCCGAGGCCGATGACGGATGCCAGATACAAGGTGAAGGGATCCTGGACAAAGTGCCAACAACCAAGAATTATGAAAGTTCTGCACATTTTCACTAAAGCAAAAGGTAGGACAAGGTGAGATAGTAAGAAATATCATCTAGTAAACATTTTAGTAATCATCTACCAATTTGTTCTATTAGTCTCTAGTTGTCCCTGTTCCAAAGCCTTGGCTTATGAATGCTCCAGGAGTTATCTAATACAGAATCTCCTTTCAAGTATATGCCATATAACCTTGATTTGCTTTAGCAGTCAGCCCATCAGAAGACTTTATACCCGTGTTGGCGAACCTACGCCATGTGTACCAGAAGTGGCATGCAGAGCCATTTCCCCCGGCATGCAAGAGGTCACCTGGAAGAACCCCACTGTGCATGCGCGCACAACGCCACCCGACAGTTGATTGTTGGATATCTGGTGAGCATGCACAGGGGTGGAGGAGCATGCGCAGGAGATGTGTGTGCATGCGCAGGGACACACATGTGCAGGAATGCACTGTGCATGAGAGGATCGCATGCACATGCGCAGATGTGCTGCGAGGGGGAAAAGCACACACATGTGCAGATGCGCTGCATGCAAGGGAGTCGCATGTGCATCTGCAAAGATGCATGGCACATGAGGGGGAATCGCACACGCATGCACAGATGTGCGGTGCATGAGGGGGGTCACGCGTGCATGTGCAGGGGGATGGGGGGCAGCACATATTGGCTTCTGGATGCTGGCGCATGAGCATGCGTAAACGAGCATGCATGCAATTATCATCATGGGAGCCGAAAAAGATTAGCTGCCACTGACATATCCCATTTCAGACAAATGACTTTCCAATCTCTCATTGAAAAACTTCAGGTGATGGTGCATCCACAACTTCTGGAGTCAAGCCATCCCACTGATTAATTGTTCTAGGGAGAAATAGCAGGTACATTTCCTCTCTTGATTTTTCCCACAGAGTTATCACTTTTTTTACTTTCTGCTAAAAAGCCATCGTGCAGGAGGGTCCTCAGAATATAGTCCAAAAAATCAACGTGGTGGTCACAAAGCTGTGAACAAATGTCAGTCCATTTTTATTGCATTGATGTACCTACAAAATGGAGTTTTGAGCACATTGTCAAGACCACCATCTTGATTTTTCACCATACCCTGCAAACAACAACAACCATTGTTGTAAATCACAACAATGCATTTTTTATTAAAATCTGTATACTTTAGCACAAGAGTAAATGCTCTCTTGTGCAATTCTTAGGGCACAGGGCAACTCTGAAGGATCTCACTTTTGTGGCCTCTAAGCCCCCATCCAATTACAAAAGAGGCATTGTCAGTGCGTAAGAAATTATGAGCTGGGGTAGCCATAACAACAAGTCAGTCAATGGGAATTGTTTGGTGACTAAGAAACAGGATTTGTTGTGAGCCATGTCAGACAGCTCGGAGCCTGGGCGTGGCTTTATATAGATAAAAGAGTTGGTTTGTCCTTGCAATTCATTGCTTCTGGATTCTCTGGTTCTGGCTTCTACTGCATGGTTATTGAATACATAATTTATATTATTGTATATAAAGAAGTTTCTACTATAAATGAATCCTGCTGAATTATTTACCTGTGTGCTGTTTAGATTGCTGACATAAAAGAGGATCATGCTACAGTGAAATGGGAACTAGGCGAAGACTATAGAGTAAGGTAGGGACTTCATAATTATAAATAATTAAAACAAGGTGGCTGTAACATTGAACTTAAAACAGGTGGGGTTTGATAACTGGTATTGTGGAAGAAGTGACAGAACCTGGGGGATGGAGTCAAAAGAGGAATCAACCTTGAATTTTGTTAACCCTTATCAAATTGAATTGGATTGAATTGAAATATTTTATTTGGCCAAATGTGAATAGACATACAAGGAATTTCTCCTCAGTACAGAAGCACTCAATGTATAAGCAAAGCAACAGAATATCACTAATAAAAGGGTAAAGAAGATAAGGACAAATAATACTATAGTCACACTACATGGGTAAGTATGCATAGACCTTAGATGAGAATTAGATTAGCAGAGTGATGGCATGAGGGAAAAAGCTGCCCCTGTGCTTAGTTGTTTTGGCATATAATGCCCTATAGCACTGCCCCAAGGAAAGGGGTTGAAATAATTTGTCCAGATTCCAGAATGTGAGGGGTCTGCAAATATCTTCTAAGGCTCCAAACCATCCTTTTCACCTGTGCAATATCTAAAGAAGTCAGGCTGGTTGCAGTTGTTTTTTTTTTGCAATCTTAACTATCAGTTGGAGTCTGTACCTGTCCTGTTAGGTTGCTGTACCAACCAGACATTATTGAAGTATAAATAACGGATTCAATTCTTCTGTAAAATTACAGTGTATCAACAGTTCTGGGCAGGGATGGGATTCAAATTTCTTAACAACTGATTATGTGGGTGTGGCCTAATTTGTGGGTGTGGTGTGGTGGTCATGTGACTGGGGTGGGTGTGGCCAGGTGGCCATGTGACAGGCAAACCAAATGTAAGTGGTCCTCCCTTAATGACCAAGTCCTCGCTTAATGGCCAGTTCCTTAGCAAGTATTTTTTGCCAGTTTGCAGGGCGAGGCCTAGGCAGGTGGCCATGTGACTGGCAAGCCAAATGTAAGTGGTCCTCGCTTAATAACCAGGTCCTCACTTAATGGCCAGTTGCTTAGCAACTTTTAAAATGAATGAACTTCAACTCGCAGAATTCTCCAGCCAGCATGGAATTCTGTGGGCTGTAGTCCCACACATAATAAAGTTGCTGAAGTTGAGAATTACTGTTCTCGAGCATTAGGCAGTATAAAGATAAGAAAGATGACCTTGAAAGAACTATGCAAGAATTGGTAAAGGGTATGAAGTAGTTTTAAAGTTCAGAACAACCAGTTAATATTTAAAAACACTTCAATCAAGCATCTTCCTTGATTGGTTAGCTGTGGGAGTGGGAAATGCTCTCTCCAGATTGGCTGTTGGCTGATTAGTTTGGATAAAAGGAGCTATGTCAGCCAGGGAGTTTTAAGTTGCCTCACAGGTAGTATTTGATTAAAGAGCTGTAGAATTTTACTCTGGCCTCGTCTACATTCTTTGCTCAGAACTTAACACTGGCAAAGAGGATGGGATTAATGGAACTAAGGCTGGAAAAAAACCTGATTATTGCAAGCTGACTCACTCAGAGTTGAATCATTGGAGTTGATTCACAGTTCCTGCCATTTCATTAACAGTAGATGACTAAACCTGGATTGCCCAGGCTCATGTTGATCTCTTAGAAATGGCTGCACTACTATCCCTTGCTCCATACAACTCAGCTTCTGAGACATGGAACTCCTATCTTGTTCGTTTCAATTGTTTCCTTGAAGCAAATGACTTTGCTGAGATTACTGATAACAGAAAGAGGGCACTTTTTCTAAATTTCTGAGGCTAAGAGATCTTTGAAATGGCCAGGATTCTCCTCACCCCATTGGCCGTTCAGTCTGCACCATGGGATCTGCTGCAGAACAAGCTACAGATTCATTATGCATCAAACCTTTGCAAATCACACGTCAGCATGCCTTTCATCATCGGAATCAGACTGAAGGTGAATCTATCAACACATATGTTGCTGCCCTTCGAAAGGCAGCCCTGTATTGTGAGTTCAGGGACTTAGATGATGCTCTCTTGGACAGAGTGGTCTGTGGTGTGAGGGGCATTAACTTATAGCGATGCCTCCTTGCAAAAACAGACCTCACTCTGCAGATGGTGCTTGATGAAGCACAAGCAGCTGAGATATCCAATCAATCAATGGCTGAGATTAAAAAATCAAACAGCCCACCAGCATCGCGGAAACCAGTTACGGTACACCATGAAGGTGCTAATCTTAGTGGATCAGCAAATAAGGATGTTGACGTCTATCACTTCAAATCCTCTAAGGGGAGGAATGTGGCTACAGAAAAGAGGCAACTAGCATGTTGGTTGTTGTGGAAATCACCCGCAAAAGGCATGTAAGTTCAAGAATGCCATCTGCCAAAGATGTGAAAAAAAAGGACATTTGGCCAAGGTTTGTCATACAAACTAACCAACTGCTACCACTGCGAGGCCAGAAATTTGGCCCAAAAGAATGAAGAAAAGACAAGATCATTATGGAGAAGACTGCTTCGCTGTCTTCAGAGGCACCTGCAAGGCAGAAGCAGTCATCAGGCAAGCCAGCCTCTCCTCTTGCAAGAAGGTCCATGTCACTGTCCTGATTGAGCCCCCCCCTTGTTGTATGGAGGTGGACATGGGATCTTCAATGACAATCATCTCTTGGGTTATACTGAGGAGATTGGTGCCCAATATCTCAAAAAGACAGTTAGACTTCCACCATATTCATCTCTGAGTCTGCCAGGGGAACAGCATTCCTGTTGTTGGAACTGGCATCAGAAGAGTTTTAAAAGCTTTTTGGGCCCACTGTGGATGGCTCCCTAACGAGTCTCCGAGGATTGGACTGGTTTTCATCCCTGGGTCTGGGAATCACTGGCATCAATTCCATCAGTGACTCTGATATCGAGGCTTTAATCTCAAACTTTGCAGACATCTTTGATGGAAACCTGGGCAGGTATACGGGCACACCCATCTCATTCAACCTTGACCCCAGGTTGCTTCGATCTGATTGAAGCCACAAAGAGTACCATGTGCCTTGCGCTCAAAAGTTGATGAGCAACTTGACAAGCTCATCAGCCAAGGAATCCTGGAACCTGTTGACCATGAAAATGGGAGACTCCCAAGTGTGACCCCTGTGAAGCCAGATGGTTCTGTCTGCATCTGTGTAGACTATAAATGATCATTAAAAAAAGTGCTACAGCAAAATGCATACCGGTGCACGTGTTCCAACATCTGTCTGAACTCTTTGGGTAAAGGTAAGGTCTTTGCTAAACTGGACCATGCCCAAGCTTATGAACAGCTACTAGCTGCCAATGCCACAGCGGAGATGTGGCACAGGTGATGGTAACACATCAGGGAGCTTTTAGATGTTGCCGGCTACAATTTGGGGTGAACGTGGCACTGGGACTTTTCCAGAGCTTGATGGGAGCGGCTCCTGCAAGGCATCCCAGGTGTTGTCCCCTATTTTGATGATGTCTTAGTGTAAGCAGCCAACAACTCCAAACTCCTTGCCTCGACTGTCTGAGAGCAGTACTCACCTGTTTCCAGGAAGTTGTCCTCAAGGTAAAAAAGGAAAAGTGCAAGATCATAGCTCCTCAGGTAGAGTTCCTTGGCTACCTTATCAATGCCTCTGGGTTACTCCCTACCCAGGCAAAGGTCCAAGCCATCCAGGAAGCTCCCTCACCTAAGAACAAGACCGAACTCCAGACATTCTTGGGGCTTTTAAACTTCTATAGCATTTTTTTGTTACACAAAGTTTCTGTAGTTGAGCTTTTCCATCGCTTGCTCGACAAGATGTCTTTGGCCAGAAAAGAGCTGCTATCTTCTCCATTGTCAAGGAGCTGCTATCCTCAAACAACATCCTGGTACAGTACAATAAGAATCTTCCTTTGGTTCTCATCTGCGACACCTCTCCATTCGGTGTCGGTGCTATTTTAAGCCACCGATTTCCAGATGGAAGAGAGGCCCTGATTGTTTTTTTCTCACAGACCTTGTCATCAGCTGAACAAAACTACAATCAGGTAGACAAGGAAGTGTTGGCTGCAGTTGCAGGAGTCAAACGCTTTCATGAATACCTTTCTGGTAAACTATTTAACCTCGCAACTGATCACAAGCCACGACTAGGCCTGCTCACCAGGGACTGCCCAACACCACATCGTGGACTGTGTTCCTAGCTGCATACAGCTACCGCCTCCTACACCAGCCGCATAAGACACTTAGCCATGCTGATGCCCCCAGCTGATGCCTGCTTCCAACTGTTGTGGAGGATTCGGCTTCAGCATTAGCTGTTGTATTAATTGAAGACCTGCTGACCAGTCTCATTATGGCATCAGAGATTGCTGCACACTTAGCCAAGGATCATGTCATTGCTCAGCTGGGTATTGAGGGGGTGGCCGAAGGAGCCAATCAGTGCAGTTTTTTCACTTCCACACCCAGCAACATGAGCTGTCTGCTCAATGGGGCTGCCTACTTGAGGGAGTTGTGTGGTGGTACTTCAGAGGCTGCAGCAGCCAGTTTTGGAAGTGCTTCATGTAAGCATCGTGCAAATGAAGGTACTTGGCTGCAGTTATATCTGATGGCCCAACTTAGACAAGGCCATCACTGATTAGGTTGCATCTTGTGAGCATTGCCAAGAGTCAAAGCCAGCCCCCCCCCCCTCCATCAGCTCTAGTACATGAGTGGGAAGCACCCAATATCCCTGATTCACTAAAACATAAAAAGGGGGGGGGAGCAGCACAAGCAGACTTGTAAGATTCTGTAATTAGAGTCAGTCTCAATTAAACTCATTTTAGCCTTCCAATGGCGATGAGAGAGGGTACAGCTATAGATATTTATGTAAACAGAGAAAAAGATTGGTCATAACTCCCATTTAGCAAAATTGGCAAGAGACATTGTGAGAAACTGAGGCCAAGCCTTGAGTACAACACTGGAACAAGGAGTACTGTTCAAGCTGCACATCCAAGACCAGACAAAAATATCCAGTTACTTCCTCAATCTATTGTCTTTCATAGTTTCTTTCCGTGCTTTAATTCATCTGATTCAAAGTTATGGAGAAATAAAATGGGATATTAACTGTAGATTGATCATTCTTCATGGTTAGATGGAGGAAAAGATCACTGAAGGACTATATCTAGTAGGATGCATACTTTTTGACTTCTGCAACTTGCTGTACTCCAATCTCAAACATGAATAGCCATTATAAGAAACTACTAAAACTACCATCTAAGTTTGCATGGATTGCTTACAATAGGAGCAGCAATAGTTCCAAACTAGATGAATCAAAATTGCAGAAGAAATGCAAAGAAATAATACATATACAATAAAAGAGGAAGATTGCCAACTATCTTCAATTGAAGATGGTAATGCTTATACAAAGCCCAATAGAACTTTATATTTTTCTTATAAAAGGCTTAAAGGGGGCTCTGATATTAGAGGACAAACTATTATGATTGAGGCATCATCAACAAGTGTCTCCAGGCCTTCTGCTAATCATTCATTAGGGTAATGACAATTGGCAACCCTGTCACTTTGATCAGACAGGATAGTAAGCCAAAGCTGTTTGGGAGGGAAAATCCCTGAAGGCACAGTCCACAAGGCTGAGTTTCCCAACTTTGGCTATTTTAAGACATCCTAGGGATAGGTTGGGAATGCTGGGAGTTGAAGTCCATACATGTTAAAATGACCAATGTTAAGAAACTCTGCCATAGTGGTTGGCCATAGGAAGGCATTACTTATTAAAACCAGTAGTTACATTGCAGTTGAAAATCTATTGATAATCAATGCAGGGACTGAAGAAGGATTATACTGCTACTCCACCCACTCCTCTTAGCAACTGGATTGTTGCATTATAAAACAAAGATGTTCTCAAAAGAGTCTCAATAGTGTAGGTGGCCATTTAAAATAGTAAAATAGTTTTTTCCCCAAACCCCAAAAACTTTAACCTCAGACTATGTACTATTGACCTCACCCCTTTCTTAAGAAGTCTGTAGGGGGTGTGCATAAGCGCATCAATGTGCCTACCATTCCTGTCCTATTGTTTTTTTTTATATTTTTCTTATATATGTCCATTTCATGTATCCATAACTGTTTATACTTATACCTGTTATCTTACAATTGCTTATTTATTTATTGACTAAATAAAATAAACAAATAAATAGTACAATTCACAATACATAGCAAATTGTACTGTGTGGTTTCACACAGCCATGAGACTTTGCACACCATGTCCAGCCCATGAAGATCAGAATTCTGGAGTTTCCTTCTCAAATTGACCATTATATGACTTGGTATATAATCTTGAATCCAGCCAATGCCAGGTTAATAGAAATGCTGGTGGCACAGTGGTTAAGTGTAATATTGCAGGCAAACTCTTCCTTCAGCCTGGAGTTCAATCTTGATGGGGCTCAAGGTTGACTAGCCTTCTATCCTTTCGAGGTTGGTAAAATGAGGACCCAGATTGTTGGGGGTAATATGCTGACATTGTAAACCACCCAGAGTGCTGTAAAGTTTTACAGGGTGGTATATACGTCTGAATGCTACTGTGAATATAACCCTTGGTGACCTGAGCCACCAAGTGCAACTCAGCATCTTAAATGAACTGAGGAGCAAAATCAATGCTCAGTGCAACGTTTGATCCACTAGAGTTCAAGCAGAAATTTCTTCATACTTGTGTATGTATATTCAGCCACTCTTGAGCATAAAGCTTCAAGCCCTAACCTGGATCAGCTCAAAATTCATAATTATCATTTCCACCTCTGAAATGTGTGTTTCTACAGAATGATCTCACCATTTATTGTATTGTTTTGTTTAATTCATATTTGCAGATCTTTTATTTTCCCCCCAAATATTTTTACTGCACTTTTTTCAAGATTATAAATCTTTTACATTCTTTATAACACTGTGACATTGATGTTACTACTAGGTCTATATACATATATACTTTTAATCCTTGTTTCTCTTATCTAGCCAACTATACCATTTGTTCCAGACCGTGTAATATTCCTATTCCTGTCTTTCAATTCTAAAATAAGCTTATTCACCTCTGCACAATCCAACACTTTTATTTCCATTCCCTCAGAAGGGGTGCTGTCCAACTTCCAACTTTGTGCAAAGGCAATTCTAGCCAGTCACTGTATGCAATGTATTTAACTTTTTTATTGAATTCTCCTTGTTGTTCCTAATAAAAAAAGTTGAAGTTTAAACTCAATTTGAAGACCTGTTATTTCCTGTAACCATTTTCTTATCTTTACCCAGTATTTCCTAGTTTCGGGATATGACCTCCACATATGAAAGAAAGTACCCGTTTTATGTTTGCACTTCCAACATTCCAGACTCATATTTGGATACATCTTCGCAGGTCTAGCCAGTGGTAAATGCGAACGATAAAACATTTTGTAGAGGTTTTCCTTGTAGGCTGTGGACATTGTTAGTTTATAATTTTTTGTCCACAATTTTTCCCATTCTTTTAATTTGATATTGTACCCAAAATTCCTTGCCCAAGCTATCATAGAGCCTTTCACTATTTCTTCTTCCATTTTAAATCTTAACAATTATATATTTCCTTTATGAATTTCTCCTCCGATCCCAATAGTATTTTATCCAGTTGTTGTTGTTGTTCATTATTAAAGCCATACTCTTCTAAATCTTTTTTATAACTCTCCTGCAATTGTAAATATGGCCACCAATCTATATTCCATGATTTCTCAATTCTTGATTTGTTTTGAGCCTCCCTTGGTTGTCTAACAATTCACTGTATCTTACCATCTTATCAATGTATTTGGATAAATCATAGCCTCCGTGGGTTGATAACCAACTGGGTATTTTGACATAATGATTTTTAAAAATTCTCCAGCAGACCTGTACATAAGTGCATCTCTCAGTTGGTGTCTATGGCAATATGAGTGTGTTATACTCTACTTTTCCCAAATGAAGGCATGCCATCCTATTTGCAAACCATGACCTTCTAATATTAGAATCCTTTTATTATTCAGGTGTACGCATTCTCTTATCCATTCTAATGCCACGACATGGTAGTATAGCTCCCAATCTGGGAGTCCGAAGCTACTTCTACTTCTGCTATCCTGGAATATTTTCTATTTTATTCAGTTTCTTCCTAGCCAAACAAATTTTGTTATTACTGTATTTAACTCTTCAAAGAATTTTTTTTATCTAATTTATTGGAATTGTTTCAAACAAATATAGCAATTTTTGCATATCTTTTAAAATATTTCAAAAACCAGACTTTCGTAAATACATGTATATACGTTATTTTAGACTGCAGAATAACATTAGAAAAAAAATATTCAACAAAATTTATTCATTCTGATTTTTAAAAACTATTTATTCAAATCTCTAATCCCAAAATGGGATTGTAATTGTAAAAGGAGTATTCAATCCCATGACAGTCTTAAAGAAACCCATGGATTTTCTGTCTTTGTGCTAAGGTGTAAACCAATTACAGGCCATGGAAGTAATCCATATTATTTTTATTTCTGTCTCAATCTCAGGTTCTTGGAGGCATAGAAATTCATATATTCAAAATAGCTATTCTCTTTTTTGAATTCCAAATGTCTCTATTTGCTACATTTTCCTGTTTGATTCAACATCACAAAATCAATCAATCAAAGAAATCAAAATTCATGGGTCAGGGACCATATGCCATCAAGAAGTCCTTGGATCAGATCTCATTTTCAGCTGTTGTCAAAATAGTTGACACAGAATCCACCTGCCTATGGCAACCTACCTAAAAACTTAATATTGAAAATGTTGTATTTTAACCACTTTTTTCCTCAGCTTTGTGCAATGCCCAGATTTTTCATCCCTAGGATTGAACTCCATGAGCTTCCCTCAATGGATTTTAGGACTGCTAAAGTGGAGTTCCAGGGCCTTTCCATCACCACCACCTCTCCATCCCTTCTCAGTTTTTAAATGTCAAAAAACAGGGCTGCTGCTATTTGAACTGTGGCCATTATTCCATTTGGTGGGTATGAACTGGGCCAAAGGGCACCCCCGCCATCTGTAGTCCCACCGTCTGTGCACCCTCCAGTTGCCGCCACCAGCTTGGGAAGAGATCTGAATGGATCCAATCATGGGCAGGCCGAGGCCACCCAAAACAAACTTGGACTAATCCGAGTTAACATCTGGTCTGGCTAAGGTGACGGCATTTTCCAAAGCTGAGAACCGAGTTAACATCTGGTCTGGCATTTTCCAAAGCTGAGCAACCAACACTGCGCTGCCTTCCCCCAAGATGCCCAGGATTTTTGTTTTTCGGGTCACCTTGTAAAATGAACCGCGAAGCGAGCAAAGTACAGCGCCCTGAGTTGTAAAACCCAACCAGGTAAATGCTAACTAAGCTAAGTGGGAATGCAGCCCTAGAGATTTGCCCCGACTCGGTTAGGTACTTTGTATGAGCCCTTCTTCCAGGTCAGAATTCATAACCCGATTCATTTTAAACTCCTCACAATTAGCAGCAGCCCAGTTTACGGGGTATATAATTACAATATTTTGAAACTGCCTATTAAAATGCACCATAAATACAGCATACGGTAAAAGTATTGTATTAAATACAATACGTACTGAAACAACCCGCACTTTAAACTAGAATTATTACTCAGTGCAACAAAATAGATCCTGGCCGCGGTCCAGTAGTTGTCCATTAACTGTTGAGAGAGGGCACCACGAGGTGCCATCATCTGTCTCTCTTCCCCCACTTGCAGCCGTGGAGGTCCCAGGTGGATTTTTGTGTTCCACCCTGGAAGTGGTGCAGACAACGGAATGTGTACGTGACCCTGTTAGTGCCACTTGTCAAAGCAGCTGTTTTTTTTTTTCCAGGGTGGCCGCGTTGCTGTTCTGTCCCGGCCGGCAGTTCTGCTCCCCTTGCTCATCCAGCCAGCAAACGCTGCCCCGGGCGCCCCAGCAGGCCAGGCGCTTCCGGACCACAGATGCGCCTTCGTGCCGTGGCTGGAGGGTACAAGCCCGCTCGGAGGCGGGGAGGGAGAGAAGCCCTGGCCTACCCCCGTCCATGCCTCCGCTGNGGGAGAGATGCCCTGGCCTACCCCCGTCCGTGCCTCCGCTGCCCCCTCGCCCCCGCTTCGGGGCGGGATACCGGAGGAGGAGCTGCCCGCGTGGCTCTTCCCCCTTGCGGCTGCCGCTCTTCTCGGGAAGGCGGGTCTGGGCCGGGTGGGAGGAACGCACGCCGCCCGGGAAGCTGTCGCCTTCCCTTGGGAGAGGGCCCGTTCCGAGGCCGGGAAGGTGTTCCGGGCTTTCCAGCGGAGGAGGCCGCGGGACTTACGTCCCAAGCACCCCCGACGGGGATTGGGCCTGGATGGGTGGAGCGAGGCCCAACCATCCCCGAAAGGCAAGGCGGAGCCGGCACATGCGCACAGGGCACGTGGCCTGCCGAAGAGGTTTGCCAGCCCCGTACGACGAGAGACTTAAGCTTAAACGTCTCACAAACACCCCCACCGCCCCAATGCGATTGGCCTGTTCCGCTGGTGCCAGCAGGGGAGGCATATTGCGGGTCCTGTCGGCCTGATTCGTCTGGTCGGCGGGTCCAGGAGGGAGGGTTTCTCTGCTGTTGCTCCTGCTTCTGGAACATCTCCCTCCTCGTGTAAGATTGCCCCCACCCCCTCCTTACCTTTCCGTAAGATAGATAGATTTCTTTCTTGGCCAAGTGTGATCGGGCACGCAAGGAATTTGCCTTGCCTTGTTTCTTTTAGGTATGCGGAGGGCAAATGCTCTCAGTGGACATAAAAGAAAAGAGACATTCGTCAAGAATCATAAGGTACCACACTTAGTGGTAGTCATGGGGTACAGTCAACAATCAAACCATACTAGGAAACAGTCCATATAAATCGCAAGGGTGCAAGCGACAAAGTTAACAGTCCTACAGTCACAAGTGGGAGGGGCGATAAGGAGTGATGAGAAGATTAACAGTGATAGTAGTGCAGACTTTGTAAATAACTGGACAGTGTTGAGGGAATTATTNGACAAAGTTAACAGTCCTACAGTCACAAGTGGGAGGGGCGATAAGGAGTGATGAGAAGATTAACAGTGATAATAGTGCAGACTTTGTAAATAACTGGACAGTGTTGAGGGAATTATTTGTTTAGCAGAGGGATGGCGTTAGGGGCGGGAACTCCCCTTGTGTCTACTTGTTCTGTGTGCAGGGCTCTATAGCGTCGTTTTGAGGGAAGGAGTTGAAACAATTTATGTCCTGGATGTGAGGGGTCTGTAAGTATTTTCACAGCCCTCTTTTTGACTCGTACAAGATACAAGTCCTCCATAGGACCCCCAGTGGGGGAACGGTGCAGTGGAGGTGGTTGATTTCATAATAATAGACCCCACCTTCCTCCCACTCCACCCCCGCCTTCCCCGTGTGTCCTAGGTTTTAATGTATGATTTTAACTTTTTAAGTTTTAATTGTATTTGTAACTGTAAGCCACCCAGAATTACCCTATAGTAAGATGGATGGCCAATAATTGTATTTATAAATAAACAAACAAGAGAAATCATCTTCTGAATAAAGAATAAATCATGGTCTGACCACATATTGTGTGAATTACAAACAATGATATATTCTAGTTGCTGGTTTAGCACTATCTTCAAGTGTGGGTGCAGTGCCCAGGCTCTACTAAAAGCAGACGGGGTTTGGAACGTCGTTACTATATATGTTGACAGCAGCAAGATTATTCTATGTGCAAAAATGGAAGGACACTTCGATTCCTACTAGGGATGAATAGTTGCAGAAGTTGATGGAATTGGGTGAAATGGCAAAAATGACTACTTTGCTTAAAGAAAAGAACATAAGTACTTTTGTTTCCACATGGAAACCGCTTCTGAGTTTCATGCTTGATGTGGAAAAAAATGAAACTTTGATTCTGGGTTTTACAAATTAGACTGAAAGATTCTTGTAGAAATTACTGGTTTATAGTAAAACAAAAGGTTGTGATTGTTGTTAATGCCCTATTCTGTAACAGATAGAGTTGGAAGTCAATGCTGCTTTTTCTTTCCTTACCCTTCCTCACTTTTCTCTGCCCTTTCCCCCTCCCTATCCCTGCCCTTTTATTTGTTTTCCTGTTTTGTATTTTATAACACTTTATAACCTGATAAAACTTATTCGTAAAGAGAAAAATAAATAAATTGATTTGCCTGCTAGAAGGAATCCATATTTTTGGCCTTTTGGGAACTTTTGAAAGTTTGAGTAATTTGAGGGGATTTATTTTGTGGAATAAGATACTCAGGATTGTTTGATATATTTTATGTTTATCTTTATGGTTTTATGGTTATTTCTGGATTTTAGTCTTACTGTGGATATTTTAATTTTGAATTTGAATATAGTTCAAAATCAGGAATTAGCAGTTATTATAAATCAGTGAGTGACTAATAGTGACCAATATATGTGTGATCTGGTATGTCCTCAGGCTTTGCTCATAGAAATCAAGATAGTGACTGAAGCAGTGCAGTTGTTGTATATGGTGTCATATATAAAAACAAACCAAAAATTGAGATGAATCTTTAATTACAGTTAACAGTCACAATCTTAACTTTTTTGACCATGCCTTGCAGAAAATCATATATAAGATAAATGAAGCAAGCAAAGACCTCAAGTGAGATGCTTCATAAAAAAACATGTGGAAAAAACAAGTATGTCTCTTGTATTATTGATGTGTCTCAGAAAGTATTTGGAATATCTACAGGGACAAACTGCATTTCACACACATTCTCAAAAATGTTAAATTTTGCTTCTTAGTGGGACTCTTAAAAAAATCTTAATGATTGCCTTCTTATCTTTCTGTCTTCCAGAGTCTAGAAAGGAGAAAAAGCCTGTGGGAGACTGATCGTTCCTCAGAATGAGCAGTACTTTGTCATCCTGCAGTAAGTACATCTGTCAGCTGCGCTGGCACATTGGTTGAAATTCAGGAATGGATTTGTCAAAATCAGTAAAACAGAACACTGCAAACTGAGTATATACAGTGAAGTTTACTTTGTGGCTTAAATAAAGGACCTTATTTAATAGAAGAAACTTGAGCATTTCGTGCATTTTTTCAATAGACAATTATGTTTTTAATTTTTTGTCCTTTGATGTACTGAGAAGATTAAATAACTGTACCTCAGAAATGAAGGCAGGGGTTAACTTGTAAGTTATCAGACTAGTGGTAGTCAGCTTTGCCCAAATTCAAATGGGATTTTACATGCATAGAAAATGGTGCTATGTTGCCTAAATGTGAATGGAATTTTTGGCATACATAATATAGTGAATGGATTTTTGTCTGCTGAATCTGAAGTCTGCCGTGTTGAGGTCTAGTAATGTGAGGATTTAGTTACTTTTTACCTCATGCTTCTTAAATTGAGTCGGTACAGAGAAATTCCCAAGAAGCAAAATGGCTGTCAAGGCTCTAACAAGCAAATCAGAACCCTGAGACGTGGCTCCTTTTCAAAGGTCTTCTTTAATGAGTATATCATATTGGCACAGCTTCAATGGAAAACCAAATCTAAATCTTTCTTGAGGTCTCAGTATAATTAAACTAAGAAATAGTTTAGTGTCACAAATCATATTGGCCAACCTTATCTGTTGCCAGTAGAGATGACCTGTTCTCATGAGAAAGCTTTGTTGTGTCTAGTAATGCATTCCAACCGCCTTCCCCCTTTGTGGCAACTGAGGAACGGAGAGATGGTTCAGTTCAAAGTTGACAATGGCATTATATGGCATTTACTTACATGCTAGATGATAGAACTAGTTGATCTATTAAATGGTATCTTCTTGGAGAACCCAAGTTATGGAACCAAATGTATGTATATCAGAAAGTTTAAAATTCTGTTCAAGACATATCATACTGGCCAAGGTTAAATCAGAATAGCCCAGAATTCTATCTACCCTGTCTCTGAAAATCAGGTAGTTATCAACTTACAACCATTTGTAATGAAATAAGTGGCTAATGAGCAGCCCTCACACTTCCCAGCCACTTTCAATAAGCAAGCTCAATGGGGAAAACCTGATTTGCTTAATGACTACATGTTTCACTTAATAAATGTAGTGATTCACTTAACAACCATGACAAACAAGGTCATAAAATTAGGTGTAACTCACTTAACAACTGCTTACTCAGCAACAGATTCAGGGTCCCAATTGTGGTAATTCTTGTCTCAACTGTGATTGTGAGGATTATCTATACGCCTATTTATGAATGTAATTTGAATGAAAACAACATAGGGCAGTGATGGCTAACCTTTCTGTCATTGTGTGCTGAAAGTGCGTGTGCATGCCTGCACCCATAATGCGATGCATGCACGACCCCTCCCTCACGCTCCACCACCCCCTGCCCATGCACACGCAACCCCCCGACGCTCCCACCATCCCTGCGCATGCATGTGTGACCCCCATGCTTCCCCAGCACCTGCGCATGTGCGCAGGATCCCTGCACTGCCCCTGCCCCTATGCATGCGCATGTGTCTCCTGCATGTGCCCCGTCCTTCCATGCATGCATGGCAGATACCCAAAAATCATCTGGCTGGCATCGCAGAGGAACTGAGCTGGGGCTCTGCATGCTACTTCCGGCACATGTACCATAGGTTCACCATCATGGGTCTCTTGCTTGAGTAGGAGATTGGACTAGAAGACCTCCAAGGTCCCTTCCAACTCTATTATTCTGTGTTTTTCTAAGGTCCCGTGTAATGAACATTAGAAGCTGTATCTCAGCAATATCTGGCAATTCCCCATCCTTGTTCCTTGCAGACGGAAATACTAAATCACAATAGCATTGAATTGATTGTGTTAGGTTCCTAATAATAAATATATAAGGTAGGAAGGATATGTTCCACCAGTTAAAAAAAATTGACTGGCAGGGTCCAGGAAGAGAGACTTTGCTGTTGTCCCAGCCTGTGGAAGATTCTTTCTTTGGAGGTGAGGCAGACCCCCCCATTCTCCCATTCTTCCAAAAATATGGCTCTGCAGTTTCAGGTGGAGAGCCCAGAAGAGCATGCAGCTGTAGGGCTGGTTAATCCACTGAAAACCCTCCTGTTATCTTTTACTACTGGTAGTATTTAATCACACTTTCCTCCTAATTTTTTTTGTAAAAGTTTTATTGGGTTTTTACAAAACATCATAGCAAATAAAACAACTTTTTTTTGAGAACAGCATGATTCCAGGTTATCACATCTCCATACGGACATAATCTTAATTACATATTCATCTTATATGTTCAGTTTCATATCTTACCACCATTTTTTCAATTTCTAAATAATTTTTCTCTTCCCCTACTTTCCTTAACCTTCTTTTATAATTATCTCATTTTTTTCTAATTCAATTACATTTCTTTTCCTAAATTTCTAGATCTTTCTATTCATTATACTTGTTCCTCTCCTTCCAGGCATTTAAAAGCAAGATTCCCCCTGTAATTGCCAAATCGAGTGTGGCACCTTTGAATCTTATAATTATTGTCATTTCAAAACTCATTAAACATTTAATTTATACATTATATAATTATAACATTCAATTTCTAGTAGCTATTTTATATCATATAGCTCTCATCAACTGAATTCCGCTTGGTACTTTCCCTCAGAACACAAGATTCTAAAACATAGAAAAAATATATATGAAAAATAGTAAACAAAATAGTTATTCTATTCAAATTCATCCTAACAACTGGTATTGATTTCATTATAAATCTTTCACATTTTTTTCAATTGTATTTTATAAGTCTTTGAGAACAATTAAAATAGAATTCCTTTATCTCATTATTACATTTAATTATTAAGCATACCATTATATTACAATACCAGTTTTATCTTGTGATTTAATTATCTGTTTCATTTGTAGCTCATTATTTCTATTATAACAGCACTATTTTTTGTACCCTTGCAGAATTCTCACTTTTAATTTGATTTAACCATTATCTCTATGTCTTCTAAATAAGCTAATACTTTTGACCCTTGTATTTTTCCTTTCTTTATTTCCTGTTTTTGTCCTTTATAACTTCTTTTCCTTTTTATCTTTCTCCCTTTTTCTCACCTCCTTTTTGTCCCCCCCCTAATTCTCCCTTCTGTAATTCTCTTTTCTTCTGCTCCTTACTATTGTGTTTTTCAAACTATTTTTTANTTTTGTCCCCCCCCCTAATTCTCCCTTCTGTAATTCTCTTTTCTTCTGCTCCTTACTATTGTGTTTTTCAAACTATTTTTTAGTTGTTCCTTCAAATCTTAAGTTTTTAACTTCTTTTTCCCCTTTTTTCCATTTTACCCCACATTGCATTATTTGATCATTAAAGATGGCTTCTTCTTTGTCCATCCCTTCTTTTTGCTCTTTAAGCATTTCTTGTTGTTTTTCATAGTTCAAAATCTCCGTTTCTAAGAATTGAAATACGAAGCCAAAAGATCCTCCTCTCTCTTGTGCCTCTTCTTTCATTTTTTAAAGTTCCATTTTTAATTCCTCAAGGAATTTTTAATTCCTCAAGTGTTTTAAACACTTTTAAACAACCACCCGATTGACTTAAATTAAAAATCCAACACCCAAAATTGTAAAAATCACCAAGTAATCCAAAGCTGTTTCTTCTTGTTTCTTTCTTCAACTTTTCCTTTCCAGGAGTTCTGTTATCTTTTAATAAAGTTTCAGTATCCTTTGGAAGTCTTTTTAAAGTTTCATTGTTAATCCCTTTTATTTCCAGATGGCACTCTCTGTTCTTTCCAAGTTCCACCCTTTTTCCTCCACTCTTCTCCTTTTAAGGGCTTTAGAGTATCCAGAAAATCTTTATTTTCCTTTTGACACTTTAATTTCAGTTTAAAATTGCCTGTTCGTGTCAAAATAAATTGTCACAAATTTCTTATTTAGATTTCTTCTTTTTAACATTCAAAGCCAATTGTAACTGTCAATATGAGAAATAGAAAAAATGATTTTTTCCCCTCCTTTTCTCTCTTCTTCGCCAGTTTAAAAATCTTCTTTTAGAAATAACACTCTTAATATTTTTAAATCCAGGATACCTTGCTTAAATGTTGTCTCTGCTTAGCCCAGTCTGTCAAGCTCTTCCTTTTGTCTTCCTCGTGCTCAATCTTGTCCGGTCAGGTTCTTCTTTGAGGTGGCCATTTCTGACCACCACTGCAACCGCCTTTGTGAAAGTAATGTCCAGCCGAGGAGGAGAGATGCGGCTCCCCTCTACTCAGCTAGCAGTCTCCGGCCTCCTCGCCACCTCTATGGGGTGGCTTTAGCCCCGAATCTACGATCGCGGATTTCAGTCCGTCACTGAAGAAGCCCAAACTGGAAGTCCTCTAATTTTTTAACTTTTAAATATACTGTTTTATATTTTAACATTTTATTGTACATTATCCAAAGTCTGAGGGAAATGGGCAGCTCAGAAATGTAATGTAAAACATAAATAAAGTCCAGTGCCATTTAACCACAGTTACTAATTTTAAAAGCTGTAAGGCTTTGTTTACTATCTGCATGAATAGTGAGAAGATAACTGCTAAACCAGGGTTGGATTCAAATTTCTTAACATCCGGTTCTGTGGGCATGTCCTAATTTGTGGGTGTGGATTAGTGGTCATGTGACTGGTTAGGCGTGGCTTGTTGGCTGATTGGCTAAGCAGTCATGTGACTGGGATGGGCATGGTTAGGTGGTCATGTGACTGGGGTGGGTGTGGCCAGGTGGCCATGTGACTGGCAAACCAAATATAAGTGGTACTTGCCAGTTGCTTAGCAAGTGTTCGAATTTATGACTGACCTCCCCAGAGCTACTTGACCTGTTTTTGGTGTTTTGACAGTGATGCACACATAGACACACACATGTACACACACTTATGACTAATTACAACATCCCACACAATCTTGTGACTGAGGTTTTCTCTGTTTTTTGACAGTTTTCAAAGCCTGGGGAACCCTGGAGAGGGCAGGGCAAGGCCTGGCGAGCTACGGGGAGGCCTGTGGAGAGCAGGGCAAGGCCTGGGGAGTTACGAGGAGGGAACGGTGAGACCCAGGGAGCTATGGGAAGGGCAGGGTGAGGCCTGGGGAGCTACGGGGAGGCCCGCAGAGGGCTGGGTGAGGCCAACTCAACATCACTTCTTTGCCCTAATGACTTTAAATATTAAAAAAAGATACACCAAAACAAAAGGTAATTTATTATGTTGTGTCTATAATGCTTAAATAATAAAAAGGTACACAAAACTATACTGTTGCAACATTTTAAAATATTAATCAAAAACTATTATATAACAAAACTTTACAAAAACAATAAAACTTATTTAAAGTACTGCCAAATTGCTTTTTATTAGTGTCCTGAGTTACAGTTTTGTTGTGTTTAACACGAGCATCATCAGCTGTGTTATGTGCCTGTAACCACTTCTTTACTATAGGAACAGGGTCCCATTCTTGCAGAGGTAAGCCAGTTATACTGATGGTCAGGAGGTTTGTAATATTGGAAACTGTAAGGCGACTTCTGCCCTCTGAACATATTATGTTCATCTGCGGGATGCCCCTTTCCACCTCTGCTGAACGACTGCAATGGTTTTAATGATATCTCTAGTCTTTTTAATGCTGCAAGGAATTGTATAATTTTTAGAATCTTTTAGTACATTTTCTGTGAAATCACAATAATCATTAATATTGATTTCATAATTGAAAATTTCACCAAATGCAACCAATTGTCCTTCAGCTGCTCTCCATAGAACCATCACTTCTTCAATGTTCCAATAATCTGCCTCCAAATAATTTAGAAATTTTTATTGACCAATGTCTTTAAATTGGCAGACTGTTTTTAAATGTTCGCAATCCATCTATCTTTTCTTCAAATTAGTTACAATACTTTCTATAAGTTTTTCATGAGGAAGTCCCACAAAGCAATGATTTTGTGTAAAATTTATATTTTTAAAGATTTCTGAACTAATTAATTCATCAATCTTTTTTTCATATGCACCCTTTTCCTTTAAGATCATTTGTAAGCATTTCAAATGATCTTACCACAAGTTTTTCAGCCTTTATAATGTCTGTGTTTCTCGCTTGTAATGCATTAGAAAGAAGAGATATTTCAGTTAGGACATCAATCATCAAGGACAAATCAGTGAGAAAAGATGTTTTCAAGATGAGCAGCCATACCGGAGTATTTTTTATTTGAATAGAAAAACTGATGTAGCTCTGGATAAGCCTGCCACACAGCAAGGGTTGATCTTAAACTACAGGCAGCTTCTGTTTATACCTTTGTTTGCTTCTAGGTGTTTGCGGATTTGTTGCTTGATTATCATTTCCAGGATCTTTACAGTATTGTTGTTTCGCTGATTGTTCTGTAGTTTCTGGATCTGTCCCCCCCCCCCCCCCTT